>JWZT01003545.1:70040-85209 GCA_000827895.1 Thelohanellus kitauei
TACAAATTTTTGAATGCGGGAAGAGTTTAACTAAGAGATATATACAAGGATTTATTGAATATCTTTAAAAATATTTTACATAAATTTATTCGTTGTATTAGTATGTTAAGTTGGTTTGATGATTGTAAATATAACAGATTTTTTATATCATTAAAACTATATGAATTTATTTTGATTTCGCATTGTAGAATAGAGATCATGGAATTCGGATTTATACAAATGTACAGATAATATTTCATGTAAAATACATTCAAAAAATATTTAAAATAGTCATAATACTCATATTTTTGTGGTACAGTTAACACTGTTTTGTTTTTCTCCAAGTTAAATGTTCTTCCCTCAAATTTTTCAGCTAATAACCATTTGCATGAATTGACTACAATTAATACTTCGGAATATTTCGTAATTTCTTTATCACTAAACTTGTCGTGTTCAAGATTAAACGATGAAAACAAAAATAAATTTAAGCGTTAGTATTAAAACAAGAAAGAAGTTGTCGAATATCATTCATATGTTATTTCAATATATGTGATTGACGAATCTGCAATGATTCGTCCGATTTGATACAAACAAAAATCCAAGAATTTAGTTTAAACTCAAAGTACATAAAACTGAACTTCTCTACCTCATAAGGCTATATAAAGCTTTAAATGCTGTGCAAAAGTAAGTTTAAAAGAAATTTTCGTGTTATTTGTAGTAAAATGATTGAGCTGGCTTGTATTTGACCACCGTTTTATGAAAACCCTATATATTTTTAAGGATTTTTCAATATAAAGTGCGCAAATATTGAAAATTAGACCGATTGACCATAATTGTGAAATATTTGTTTTAAAATACATTCCAAATCATGAATTATATTTAGAAGAAAATCTACATAATTTCCTAAAACACTTTGAAATTTACATTCAGATTTGCGATCGAAACGATTGTTATGATTTAAAATGTTCAGAGTGTAAACATCCACAAATTTTATCTAAACGGTGACATAATTTTGGCAGTGCGCAGTTCAAAACTTTAGGATAAATCATAAAAAAAGGGTAAACGCCTTTTGAAATCATACAAAATTATTCGCAGTAATTTTTTGATGATATGCCAGAACAGTTTCGTCAGAAGATAATTTTGAATATCCAGTTAGTATATAAATAAAAATTCAAATTTCATCATAAAAAATCATTATTTTAATTTTGAGTCAGTGAACAAAAAACTGATTCTAAATTCCGAAAATTTATACTTGGGGGTGGAACAATAATTTCAATGATTTAATCAATTAATTAGTAACTTAATAATATTTCCAGATTAAGATTTTTATTAATTATATCTATAGTATAAGATTTGAGAGGATATTAAAAATGAAATACCTATTTATTAACATAAAAATATCAGTCAAAATCTTTTTAAATCAAATCAAAGCGGGTAGTAAGATTTTAGTATTTTTGAATCATAATTACACCCTCTATCAAAGTAAGATTTTTCTCACCCTAGGATTTATCTCATTTCAAATTTAAGTCTCATTTTATTCTTACTGCAAAACTTCAAAAATATCAATGTGTTATGCAACAACACGACAGTAATAATATTTGATTTAGAGAGATTTTTTCAACGTAATTTTAAATCAAAGTATTAAATTTTGAGCTATATTTTAAATAAAACATTTTGTGGACTCAATGATTACGGGTAGATTCCACTTGATGTATATTTTATGCGCGTGCTCGGAACTTGCGGCGTAATGATGGATTTCGAAATGTTTAGTGACGTCGGTTCTGAAGCCGTAAATGCTATCTGATTTTTACTGCATTTTGGAATAGGGCCTGAAGAGATGCTGTGACGACAATGTTCTCAATAAAACGTGTCGAACATCAAAGAAATGATATTTCCGATAAGGTATTGATTTTTAGATTTTTTAATAAACTATATCCTAATTATCAGATCAATTTCTTATATATCAGGTGCAATACGAGTTAATCAATAAGATCTGGTGAGATCAGTCACTATTTATTAGGCCCATTCCTAAAGGAGTGCAAAGAACCGATTCAGAAATTTATCTGGGTCCTTCGTATGTAAGGTTACAATCAAATCATGATATCGTCATTTCTGTCGATATCGCCAACGACATCGGTAAATATGACTCAATCAATTAGAAATGTTAGGTTTTCGATAAATATTAGTCTGCCTCACGGAAACTATCTACCCTCAATCAGACGTTGGGTGAACCCGGTCTTTTTATTCAAATTGATGAATCAGTGATTTCGCCAGCCATGCATATCATAGGTATGAATGCAACTTTAGAGGTTTAGCCCATGATTTACCAGGACCTTAACGTTGGATGAATGGTATGTACTTAGCTACGTCAAAAGTAATGATCCTGATTGAATATTAAATAGGAGAAGTGATATGGGTTACGAAACGATAACCAGACACTCTCAAAGTATTAAAAATAAGGTAGGCATTTAATTAATTATATTAATCATGTTATGGGACGATTTATAATTAATACAGATAGATTTGCCTTATAAAAATATTTGATTTTGTTGATAATTCTGTTTTGGAAACACTTCTTCTCTATACACTTATGTTCGTCCAGCAGTCAAAAATAGTTTATTTTGTAGAATAGATGTTTTAAATAAACACACTAGGAACCGAAAACGGGTCCCGAACTCTAATAATGTAGAGGCTTACTTGGCCTCTCTTGCAAAATCTTTCAAAACGTATGTCCATACAAGGTGTTATTTGCGGCAGTCAAAAATCTCCAAGAAATATTTAAATAGTTATAAGATGAATAAATATGTCCAGAAAGGTTGAGGACAATCCCCAAAACAGGCCCTCCAAAGATGTACTTTTTCAAGTGGCTGAATACGAAGCTCTATACATAAATTAAACGAATTTTGTAATTATATTCATTCACACATTCATATTATTAACAGTTATTTAAAATAAAATAATATTTTAAAAAAAAGTCACAGAATAAATATTAATATTATCAAAGGAATCATAATTATCAATATAGTCATGGCATTACAGATACAATGTCAATAAAAACAATTCAATTTAATGTCAAATTAAAATTATACTTCTATTTATGCATTTAACTATCCATTCATACCAAATATTTCGGAATTAGATAATACAAGTCATTTTAATTACAAATATATAAGTTTAAGACATCCAGGGCGAGGGCGTTAAATTTCATAAATATAAGTCTACTCCTGAATTTAATTGACACTCTATGAATAAAACTATGATGAAAAGTCGGATACTTAATTACATTATAGTTTTCATTTAATACTCGAATCGAAAACTCTGTAAAATCTATTTTTGAAATGTAAGTAAAATCGTTAAATGACATGGAGAAATAATATTGAATAATTCAATTTCTATTTAAATTCTGATGATCATAAAATATGTACAGACTTCACTTCGACTCGTGTTTGTAACGTATAATGAGATCTGATTAAATGCATATTCGTTGTTTTCTCTGAAAATCGTCTAGAATTAATCTAAAAGATGTATCTCATTTAGAATCTACGAACCACCTCTTTATAAGGCATATAGAATATAGAATTCGTAAAATGCAAATATGAAACTATCGATCTTGAAATCTATAATATTGAAAAAAACCATCGATTGTAAGAGTATCCTTTTTCTATATGATCATTTTCATTGAATCTGCATTAAAAAGATATATCAAAATAGTTAATTATGGATTTCGTCAATTAATTAATATGTAATTGCTGCGAAGCATTAAATTTACATTCATACCACGGTTTGATTTACTAGAGACAGTGAAAATATAATCGTTTCCACCAAGCTTGATTTGAATTCATAGCGAATGATAAAATCTAGCGGTTGTGTAAAAATTCAGAATTTTTGCATTTTTCGATAGGATTTGTATATTAATGGATGTTTGATCAATATTTTATCAAACTATATTAATGCCATTGGAACTGACGGCAGAACAGATTTAAACATACAAATGCGCGCAATCCTGAGCACTTTCATGACAAGANGGCGGGCTGGATTAACAGATTAATAGCTTAATCAGGCATTAATCCACCGATACTGCAATGAATAAATTATATTTCATGTAATGTTAAAAAAAAAAAAATATATATATATATATATGTGCACAATTTTTTAAATATTCTATCAATTACAGGCAGTCGAATTTAAAATGCGTGATTTCTATATAATTTTGAATCTGTGTAAATGTTTTTCTTTCAATGTTAATATATAGATTTAAATATTAGAAAATTCTGTCTTTTGTTCTGAATTGTATAAGGCACGAGATATCGCGATCTATTCAAAGCTTGAATTAAAATTTTGATTAAAACGCAAGAGTTTTAGAAAAAAAATTAATTGTAAGGTTATATTTTATCATTCTGACTAGTAATTTACAATGAATCTGGATTCAAATGATAATGGTCGAGCAAATGAACAAGCTCTTCAAAACTATCACCAAGACACTCAGAGTTATGATTCATTTATTCAGGTACGTGCGGTAAAAAAATTTATAATTCATTTTGCGCATCAAAATAATACAAAGTTTGATCTAATATTTCTAAAAGATTTTCCCATTTTTTTATCGGAAGAATTCGAGCGAATAATTACCATTAACTCGCCAGTCGAAAATCATCAAGATATGAAATTTCTACTGCTCGAAGTTTTCACTTTCATTTTTCGAAATCCTTGGGGGAATATATTCAAGGAGAAGAAATCGGAAACATTCGTCATATTCCTATTAAAGTTTATCCAGACATACGATAGATTAAAATTTGATATGGTCAATGATCTCATTGATTCAATCAATGTTTGCATTTCCCATGAACCTTATCGAATGATGTTTATTGAAGAGAATGCTACGTTTCATTTTTATTATTATTTTGGTCTGGAATCGAAAACTACAGAAGAAAAATTTTGGGATATGTGTGAAAATGTATACCATGGTAACGAAGACACTTTATCTCAATTAAATGTACTAAAACTTAACAAGAGCATCAATGATATAATGACTAAATTCGCTGAAACGAAAAATGACGACTGCGTAAAGTTATATTTTATGGTATATAATATGTTATATCGATCGCGATTTTTTGATAAAACCGAATATAATATTGATCAACTATTTAAAATAACGAAGATACAATTTTTAAAACATTGTCATAACACAGATTACATGATGTTCCATACAAATATATCACTTTTATGGAGTCAAATTCTATTCCAACCCAAATATATGTTCCATATTAACACGACTGAAAAATTGATCATTTTCGCCTCACTTTTTTCAATCTACTTTGTCGAAAATCTCAATATGTCTTTGATAAGTTCAGTCGATTTCGCGTTGTCAAATTTTAAAAAGAAAATATTATACATCCTTTATTTTACATTAGTCACCTTTCCAATTATCGATCACGAAGCAAAACCATGGTTACACCATTCGCTAAAACGTCTGCACGCTGCATTCACTGAGTATTTGTATAAAATATTGATAAAACCAATTATCTTTACACAAAAATATCATATAATACAATATTATATCAAGAGTCTTATAACTCTGAACATTGATATTTCACACAGTAATAGCAAGATTTTTAATCAACTCTTAGACTATCTATTCAAAAAACCTCCATACAGTAATTTGTATTAATAAATAGAACTTAACAAATCGTACCTTATTGGTCTACTGCTTTCTGATTTCATTGATAAACTCTATTTGAATCAATCATTTGTTTCCGAATGTACGAATCAGCTTGGGAATTTTCTGCATTGTGTATTGTGGGCACTAAGTGATAAGACCTATATTAACAAATATAAACAGGATCAGAGATCGGTTTTTTACGTAAATATCAAGATCCAAAATCTTATATTTATAAATCAAGATTTTATAAATACTGTATTTTCACAACTCGAGACTCATATAATCAACGACATACAATACAAATGTCATGAATCAAACCTCTTTTCTGAATTTAATCTTTACAAAGATATCATGGAACAGACTCTCATTCAATTCAATGAGTCAAATTATTTGGAAAAATACAAGGCAGATTATTATATGAGTTTATGTCAAGATTATTCAATGGATTTGTCCGTTGTTCCGAGTGATCGAGATCAATCAGGAATTATTGGTGATTCAAAATCTGTAACGGGGATATCAACTGAAACTAATTTATATATTAAAAATACATTAATAGAGCTTTTGAAACGGTTTACCCTTTTATATGAAATGAAATATATTTTTGGTGATACGAATTCCAGTATGCGTAACCTCAACTTTCAATGATATGAATATTTTTACCTAAATGTAGTCTTTTTTTTTTATGATTTTCATTCATATTTCAATCAGTAAAATAATTTCAAATGTTAATTATCAAACGTTAGTTTCAAGTAATCGAGAAAAATCTATGGTTATTCAGAGGCGTTTCCTTGTGAATGATTATCTATAAATGTACACATATAAAAAATTATATACTTTCGTTAATAATCGAAATCATCCAAAAAATCGAGATTTTAACAACTACTGGCTTCATATTATATTGTTGTAAAATGCCGTACAACAATTTATTTATTAAAAAAACATAATATTTTAGATTCAACCTCATTTTCCTAAAATTAGTTTCATTATGTTTTTATCCATTTATATGGAGCGCTTTTGGGTACTATGAATAAATATTGAAATATTTGATTTTTCAAGAATCGCAAGATTTTTCTTATGAGATTGTTTGATAATATATTGCATCGATTTTATACATTTTTTGACATGTTTTATCACACTAATATCAAAAAATCGTTACATACTAATTGGTATCAAATCATATTTGAGCTTGATATATTTTCGAGTATTAGGTTTATATTTGATATAAATTGAAAAGTAATTTCATCTTCAGTCATCAGTTTATACAAATCTCATCTCTCAGCACTAAATAATTATGATAGCACAATAACGCCAATAGTCATAAAAATAGATCCTTAATTGGTTAAGTCATTTGGACTTTAAATTGTATTATTTAACAACGCATGATTCCATTTTAGTATAATGATTTCGATATAGAATGTTTTGTAAATTTTAGATTTACAATATTATGTCAATGTTTTGCATTTAATATATCATATTAACAATGATATTAAAACCATTTTACTGCCTGCATTGGATTCAGGTATCTCTCTTAAAAAGTGTGTTTGTGTTTAGAGATTAAAGCGGAAATTCGAGATGTATCATATATTATCACGATGACATTCTAACATATATGTTGTATTGGTCGTTCGCATGTTCATTTAAAGTTGATCAATGGTTATAAGTGTAATTGAATGATATGTTTAGTGTTTTTTGTTTTTTAATCATGACGATTACTGAAATTAAAACAAAATTAAAAAAAATTCATCTCAGCATAAACCTTAAGTATATTGATTATAAATATACAACTATAAAATTAGTCATATATATTGTATCCTCAAAAATTAATGAACTGTTTTTAGGAAAATGTCTGTATATTTAAACTGGTGATTGAGGTTATTCTGATGCAGCGTGATTGATTCGAAAACATCTGATTGCTCATGTCGTTATTGTACAATATTCAACTACCTTGTGACTAAACCTATTATCGTGAATATTTCACATGCCATAAGAGAGATTACCAATATGAACTTATTTGAATAATATCTATAAAAGATATATTCATTGAATTGGTATATTTCGAATATAATACTTTAATAATGTTTTATATAAAAATTTGTTTAATTTATGTTTTAATTAACAAATTGATCCTAATTCTATACATTTAAAGTAAAAATATGCAAATATATATATTTTTAAATATTAATAAAATTTGGCATGGAGATAAACGGTCGAGTTATCGCTAAATTGTCAGATTGTTATAAATTTCAAAATATAAATATAAAATCGATTCGTTTACAAGTAGGTTTTTGAATGCAGAATATTAATTATACATTTAATTACTAGATTCCATGAAACGTTTTTAAATCTATGATCATTGATGATCAATTATGATAGTTACAAATTTGAATAATATACATATTTTTTAAATCTATCAAAAATAATATAGCTCGATCCAACTTTATGTGTTGTATATATATTGAAAATACATGATTAACATACACATCATAAGTGACGTTAAAATATTGTTTGATGCAGGAAAAACATATGTTGTTAAAATGGACACTCGAACTCATAAATATCTATGATGGTCAAATAGATTACTGTAATATATAAATAAAAATGATCTACACATTATTATTGATTATGACCATATTATTAAGCTTTAAACTTCAAGCAGATATCTTGAAAATATAGTTTCTTTTCGTTGCCTCTATTCAAAATCGTATGAGAATATATCATCATATTAAAAAATGAACATTTATGAATCGTTACTATTATAATATTTAAAATGAATACAATGTTATGCATTAAATAAAACCTCAAATTATCAGACATTTTCATTTTGAATGCTGTCAAAATGAATCATAATTTGAATTGTGATCTAACATCACATGTATATATTCCTGATGATAATCAATTCAGTGAATGGATATCGGCATATAAAAATAACTCAAAATCTCTAAATTTAAGTGTCATTTAGATTGAATAACGTTTTTGTTTGTCGATTATGTCTGTAAAATGATAGTATTATAAGAATCCATATGAACATACCCGTTGGTAAATTCCACGACATTCGATTTACAGATATAAAGGGATACTCGTTGGTCCATGTTAAATTTATTGTTATTATCAAAAAAACAATTATTGGCAGACGATTTATTTTATTCATCATGAAAATATCATCAGATTAGAACCTTGGGTCGACATTATTTTTAATTATTCGAACTTTAGGAAATGTCTAAATTTCACTTATATTAGAGAATTATTTGTGTATTTATGATGATCTATCAAATACATGTTGTAAAAGCTTAAGTTATAACACGAAAAACTTACCAAATATCCTGCTCTATTCATTTTTGTATATTCATAATATAAATACAATATGATTTAAAATAAGTAAATGTCAATATACCCATAGTATGTTGACATTTACATATCACATTTAACTTGAAATTATTTTAATATCCATTCTTATAATGTGTGATCCAGTCCATCAATTTTAATTTATTCATATATTTAAAAATTTGGGAGAAATTATTTTAGCTTTGAAATTTAAGGTTAAAATTCTGTTTACTGAAAAGCGAAATCAGTTATTTTTCATGATTCAATACTAACTATTGCACTCGCACAACATGGTTCGATCTAAATTTATCAAGAACAGATCGTACAATTCCTTAAAAACATACTTTAAGATGATCAATGTTATTTTTATAATTTGAAATTATATTTTATGTTGAATTATATATGCGGTGAGTTAGTTTTGAGATATTCCATCAATTAAATTGAAACATCTGACCATAGATAGCGAAATTCGAACTTCGCATGCTAATTTCCAACTACACTTTAAAGACAAAGATAATAACAAATTTATAATATAATTTTATCACTATATTTAATGAAATATCAAGTAACGGAATTTATTTGTAAACAATAAATCATTATCGATATATATAATATTGAATGAGGCTTAAATCCAATTTTTAATCAATTAAATTTAATGAGGTTTGATATATATCATCCTACACCAATCATATCAACATTTTATCAATGTTGGTTTTACTATATACCGTAGGTGATGTTTGACAGTGTATTACATTGTTGCCAAATATTTTTGAGATAATGGAAACAAATTGAATTCGAAATTCTTCTAGGCCAGACAACGGATGCTCAATAGTCATGCTTCCTTTCAATCGATTTCAACATCATGAAAAAAAATGATTGGAATATCCGTATTTCTGCTTTAGCCTTGATCTTTGATGACTCAGAGATGCTTGATGTGTCTCATGTGTCAAAGATTTTTCTTAATCAGGGGTATTGTGTAATCGACCAACGTTTGCTACTTACATTTTTATATATTTTAAAATTACATTCAAATATCAACAAATAATTTTAATATGTTGTTGTAACAATTTAAATTTAAATAAATATAGATTTACATTTAAAGAGTTATGAGATATTAATATTTTTTTTCAACGTTATTTGAATATCATCAGCTTTTTTATCATTTATTTTAGGTGTAATAAAATAGAAATATTATGTGTGTAAGTAGATGACCAATATTTTTCATTATCGTAACAGTATTGAATCATGATGATTTAAACATATTTATTTAGTGTATATAAATTCAATTTGACTTTAAAGACGTTTAAACCTAATTATTTAACGACAAAAATTACAGTGTATAAATACTAAATCTATAATATCACAATCACATTTACATTCATATTTTTTTACTAATATATCTAAAATTTAAACGAAAATTTCTCAAGGATATTTTCGAAATATCTAATATCATAATCCATATTTAAAATAGGAAATCTGATATTGATAGAATTGTTATACATCAATACTTTAGTCAAGTTGTATGATTTGTGTATTTGAAGAGTCCGATATATTACAAAGTAATGATTTATCATGTTCGATTCATCATAAATAGATAAAATAATAGAATATATAAGAATAGCCTTCAGGATTCGTTAAAAATATTTTAAAGAAAAAAAAAATTTTATTCATTTTACATAAGATATTGCAACGTAAAATTTATATATAATATTCAAATAAATCTCAAACTTTTTTATAAAAAAAGTATGATTATTGTTCGATTTCATTGTTCTTTATGTACAAAATGTTGAATACTTTGAAAATAGGCAAAATCGTTTATTCAAAATCTTAAATTAATTATTAATAATGATATAAATTTGTCTATTTATTTAACCAGACGATTAGATTTAAATTAATCTGAGTCATCGTAGCGCAAGTATAGAGATGAAACAATAGAGAATTGTGATTGCACTATGATAAAATTTCAAATTTTTCATTATGATTAAGGTTAATTTATACCTAGATATTCTAAACCCTGCCAAATTTTATGAACTCAGATAACAAGATTTTGAATAAACAGAAAAATATACAGGATATTCAAACAATGGTGGTAAAATGCAAATTTAACACAAATTTTATTCTTAATAACATGAAAATAAAGATTTTATTTCATTTTGAACAGTTAAAAATGCTGTAAATACCCTTTGTAAATGAATATATTCAGTTTTAGGTATATTGAGTATTAAATGAGCAATATAATTTTTTAATGTATTCTAAATCTCATTCATTTGCAATAAATCTTCGATCCATATATAGGACTACATATTTATGATACACGATAATTTCTTCCTTTTTTATGATAGGGCTAATATTAATTTTGGATTTCATCGCATATTCCGTTCATGTAAAATGATGTAAAATCTAAAATTATGAAATAGGACTCCTACTCAAAATTCTAGAAAAATTGGTTTTTGGCCTTAAAATAGGGAGTTGTGAATAATAAAAATAGATTATATTATCATCATAAAATTTTCGATTCTACATTACCAGTTTATACATCATACTTTACAAAAATTTATGTTAATATAAATATAATTATCAAGGAAATATATCGAGGTGTAATTAGATAATTTAGATATTTTTTTACATAATTAGAGAAGTGTATATTTTAAATTTATTTATTTTTATTCCAGAATATTCCATCAATTGTATAAAATTGAAAAGGTCACGTAAAATACAAATATTTTGATTTGTTTTTCTTGTTAATTTGAATGAAAATGCAACTTAAAATATTTAATTGTATTGTTTGTTTTATTTTACAGTTTAATTAATTTTGATGAATTACCAACCAAATCTAGATGATGAATCAAATAATCGGACAATTCAAGAATATCTAATGTATTCACAGGCTGAAAATATCCAAACACAGGTGAGTTCAGTTCGAAACTGGATAGCCCACTTCTCGCAAAAAAGTGAAGTAGAGTCTAATATTTTATTTTTAAAACATTTTCCAAATTTTTTATTTGAACAATTCGATCGAATAGCTCATGGTGAACAAGATGTGGAAAATTATCTACAAATGAAGGTTCTACTATTTGAAATTTTCACATTCTTATTTCGAAATCATAATTCAGATTTGTGCCTGGATTCTAAGACGAAATCATTCGTCCTTTTATTTTTATCATTTATCAAAATGAATGATCGTGTTTCAATTACTATTCTAAATGAACTTATTGATTCAGTTAATGTTTGCATATCATTCGAGATTTATCTTCCAATGTTTATTGAACAGAATGCTATGTTAAATTTCTATTTTTATTTTTATTATGGTTTGAAAAATATGGATGAGAAATTTTGGATAATGAGCAAAAATGTGCATATCAATGATGTTATCTATAGGTCTGAATTTAATACGTCAAAACTTACCGAATGTGTGAATGAAATAATGAGTAAATTCGTGGACACAAAAAATGAAATATGTTTCATACTCTTTCTAATTTTTATTAATTTTCTACCTCGTGTTGGATTGCTACTTAGTGTAAAATTCAACGTATCTCATTTATTTGAAATAACGAAATTCAGATTTTTAAAAGATTTTGAACATAATAAATGTGGTATTTTCAAGAAACATATGTCGCTATTATGGATTCACATTCTAAATGAACCTGATAATCTGTTTCGAATCGATTCAATTGAAAATTTAATTATGTTCGCAGGAATATTTTCTACATACATTTTCTCAGATATCCAGAGTGTGATCATTAGTCACGATGACTTTGTATTTACAAATAAAAAAAAACAGATGTTATATATCATCTATTTTACTTTGGTTGCCTTTCGAATAATTGATCACCCTGCAAAACCATGGCTCTACAATCTTTTAAATCGTTTGCACGCAAAATTTCATGAGTATTTTGTAAAATGTTCCATTGAAGATATTCCCATGCTTAACAGATTTCATATTTTACAATATTATACTAAGAGCCTCGTTACACTGAACATTAAAATTTCACTAAATGATAAACATATCATTAACTCGTTTTTAGAAAAACTAATGAATATTCCTACATTAAGTAAGTTTTTTATATATATAGAAATTCATTGTTGTTTCTTCAACGCCAATCTTTTTTACAAATTCATCCAAAACTCGATTTTAAATGATTTGGTTCCTTTACATTGTATTGAAAAGCTGGGATATTTGCTTCATCGTCTATCCTCCGCACTGAGCGATGAGAGGTATACCCAAAAACTAAGAGTTGATCAAAAATTATTCTTGTATGAAGATATAAAGGCCATACATCATTTTATTTTTAATCAAGATTTAATCAACGATGTATTTTCAAAATGTGAATCTCATTTAATCAAAAAATTTAAATTCAAACCTTGTGAATCAACTACAAGTTCAGAATTCCAAATTTATAAAGATATAATGGAAAATATTCTTGTTTCATTTAACAAGGCAAATTACTTAGATAAGAATACTGCATGTATTTATAAGAATTTACATCATGAATATTCAAGCAATATTGCCAACAACCCAAATAATCAAGATCATATTGCAATCGGTTCGGATTCAAGATCTAATTCACAAATATCATCTCAAACTTGTTTGTATATCAAAAAATCATTTCTACGAATTTTGAAATGGTTTTCTCTGATTTATGAACTGAAATTTATTTTTGGGGATCTCAATTCAAAAATAGAAAACCTTGAGTTCCATGGATCACTTTAATTTTGACTTTTATTTATATCTTTATTTTTCTCATCTTGTACCGGTTCACCAAAACTTATCTACTATAATATTATAGATTGTCATTGAAGCTGAATTGACTTTCTGGCGTGAAATTGATTGGTTTAACTGTCTTGCATTTAGAAATCTTGTTATTATGCAGATTTTTTTATTTTACTGAGTTTTTCTGCCACTAATTTCTAGCGGTTTATTAATTTGCAGAGTTTTAAATAAAAATTTTATTTTCCTGTAGTTCCATTATGATTTTATTGAGTTTAAATTGATCTACCAATAATTTGATATAAAATAATTTTGATCAATGTACCAAAATAAGAAGTCTGTGCTAATTTTCAAGTATATAGTTATTTATGGAAGTTTTAAAATTGTTGATACCGAGCACTAGTAACCATTGCAATATTTTCGGGGTATCTTTGAAAGACCTTCCTACATACATAATAATCACTCGATTTCATGTTCGGAAGTACTGCAATATACGTAGTTTCCACTTTGAGAAAAGTCAACGAAAATGTTAAATATAGGAACTATGGTCGGATATAATAAATTTAAGAACCGTTCCAGACATAAAAATTATTGGTTGGTGACGATTTGAGAAATATAACATTGTCTATGATGACAACGTACCCTATTTTTGCCAGAAGATGTCTGAGAATATTGAAAGATTTTTAAATCTGTTAAAAGCTGTATCCGTTATACCCTCGATTGTTGACTTCTTTTTATACGACTCCCTGACGGTTCATGGCACTAAAAACAAGAATATTCTTATTTCTGAAATTGGGTACTCTAAGAAGTAGTTATGTCATTTCTGATAGACCATTTTATCTACTGACCTAAATCATAATATAAATCTGAGATGGTCATTATCACAAAATAACAAGCCATAATTTAGAAGATCTGAAATAATATTAAATTTAACAAGATTTGTTATTTTTGCTCATTTATTTATTGTATTTTTTTTGAACTTGTTCTTCTATCAAATTGAATGGCAAAATTGCATATAATAAATAACCATTAAGAAATCCAATTGTAGAATAACAGAATTGTACATCAGAAATAATAAATGTACTTAAATCATCTCTAATATAAATTAAAATATTGTTATTATCGCATAGTTATTATGAGAAGTTTGACAAGAGAGACAATATTAGCGATCATTATATACAATAATTATATCCCTATAATAACAATCAATATAGTTTTTTTAGACCACAGTATTCCGGAAACTGCGATGAACTTTGCGTCGATGAACAATTAAGAGGAATCATTTAATTAATTTTTATAGGTAAAATTGAATAAATTTTTTTTCAAAACTGTTTTAAGTATTAAATATTGCAACAAAAATTATTAACTATATGATCATGTGGCCTTATTCTTTTACAAAAAATTGTCTTTTTACATTTATATTCTAAGGTAAACATAAAAACTGATTAATTTTATGAATTATTAGTATTAGTTATTGCATTTATTTAATAGAGTAGAAGATTTGC
>JWZT01003547.1:27938-48144 GCA_000827895.1 Thelohanellus kitauei
CTAAAATTAACCAAAAGAAACTATCAATCAAAGGGAAAAGTGTTTTTTGACTTATCCTTTTTGTCATGATATTTTTTAAACAATTATTGTCTCAAAAATATCAATCAGATCGTCAATACGGTCTTGTTACTATGTCTAACATTTGATAAATATCAATACATTCAGATGAGATATTATCATTCCGAAAATTTTATGTTTTTGGAGAAATTTCTTGTTGTTTGTATTGGCACGAAATATGAAAACCAGTTTTACAAGAGAATTTTCTCTTTATATAAAATGAGTTTGAGTATAAATAATTATGGAATATTCTTCATATTTTTTATTGGTCATCTATTCAACTTGTTTAATTGACTGATAATATATTTCTTGCTGTGTCCTACCTGAGACCATTAGGCATGGGTAATTCTGAAAATTTGGTTCGAATTCTTACTGATTATACAAACATTCTGCATATTATGCTCAATATTCATTCGTTTTTTACGTCGCAACACTAATTAAAAGCCATAAACTATCTTCTTATTGGATTTATAGTTGTTTTTGCTGATGTTTGAATGATATTTTTATGAGTTGAAAATTTGTTGAACAAGGTGGATGTTGGCTAGTTGTTGAATTACAAACAGAAACCATTGAATTTCGGAGATATTTACAATATTTTTATCTCCCTCACTTTAACCCAGAATTTAAAATCTTACTCAATTTCATTAACCTATTAATTCCGTCAACCCTTATCTAATATATATTAAGTAACTTCAGGAAATGTTTAAAACAGTAACATATCAATAGAATATATGAAATGGACTTTTAGCATCATTACGCACTGAAGATACTACTACATTGCTTATCAGATAATGTGGGCAAGCTCAACAGTGGTACTATCACAAAAACTCAAGATTTTAATCGGCTGTTTCTTTAACAATAACTAGAGAACGGTTATAGGTAAACCATAGTATGCGCAATCTGTAAAACACAATTAGATTTACTTGTCACAAAATCCAGTTTCAAAACATATTATCTGTCCACCCATATTAGTAGATTATTAACTAAACATGACTAATAAAACCAAATATGTTAAAACTATTAATTTAAAAAGAACTGTCACCATTATAAACACTAAATATTGGAATTAAAGAACAACTCTCTGATATATCTTAAAAGTTAAAAAATTGACCAGATGGTTCAAACTCTTGTGTTTATCAGATATTAAACAGAAAAAATTATTTACAAACGTTTAGCTTAAATTATATACAAAATCATTAATCGACTTACAATCCAAAATATGCGTAAATTTTAGTAATTCATCTAGATTATAAACTTAAATGATTGATTGAGTTTAATGTGGTTTACATATCATTTTTGATGCAATAAATACTTTTAATTCGTTATCATTCCCTTTTTTTATTAACTGTATCATCTAATTACAAGCATTTTGAAATTTTCAGTAGAGAGTGCATAAATCCTCAAAACCTATCCTTAAAACCAAAAAATCATATGTCTTTAAGAGAATCTATCGGATATTTTCAATATGTGATCACATTTATATTTCAGAAATAATCAAACATCGGTAATATAATTTTTTTAGATACCACGAAATATAATAGATTTAAATAATTAGTATGTCATAAATCTAATCTGGGCGTGAAGGCAGGCTATAACAGCCATGTCGAACAAATTTGAATACAAGATTTAGAGTTCTCTATCAGAAAATTAATTTTCAATAAAACAGGGTGCCTCTGAATCTACCTAAAAATTGTATTTGCATTTAAAAGCATACATGTCAATCATTGAGCAAATATTCTTCGATTTAAAAAAAGTATACAGGTATATATTAAAACTAACACCTGCTTTTTATAACTACGTCTCAAATTAATAACGTCTAGGATTCGAATATTAAAATGCGCTAAAAATCGTTGACATATTGCTTTAGATATCTCCGATATTTCAATATCGATCGTTGTTTATTTTATTTTAGACTTCCAGGATTCGTTTGATTTAATTTATCTTAAGTATATACACAAAAATAAGTAGTCATATGTATTTAGATACAGTGAGTATTGGGCCGTCGATGACATCATCATAATGTTTACAAAAATCCACATGAATCTTTCTTTGATGAAAATGTTTTTTTGGGACTTCAAATACCTCATCAGTGAGGTAACATTTTGATCGCTCTTATATAAAAAATGTCAGTTCACATCTTGTTTGTGAAATGCGCTAAAATATGAAATGCACGCGCTACGAAAAAGATTTGAATTGCTCTAAGATGCTATGTTTCCGTCAATAAAAACTTTCCAAATACTGAACATTTGGATATTTTACACCACATAGTGACGTTTTTACGCGAAGACCTTTGGAAATTGAGATATGGGATTCTATATTCTCGTATATGACAATTTTGTGTATTAAAGTATCCAACTAGCCAAATGTGGGCTTACGCTGAAAACCAAATCATATTAGGATGGATTTGATTTTAGGATTGTCAAATTTGTTTAAGAAACCCCTTAACGACAAGCCATGCTCATCTCAGTTAAACGTTATTGATATGGAATTTGATAAGGGAAAATACCAGGAGCTTCTTATACTATTCTTTGAATTCTCAATTAACAAATCGCCGATTCATTTGAACCTCTTTAATTGAAATTATTTAGACTTTTGAACAACATTGCATAAACATTTGTAACTTTTCTATGAATTTGGACGCTTCGAGGTCTTTGTGCTTACAGACTTTTATCTCATACAGACTCGCTTTGGCTGAATTTTTTACTATGGCTGAAATTTTATGTCCAGCTAGAATATTTTTTTGAGAAAATTTGATACCGAAAAATTCTTCTGACAGCAAGCAGATTTTAATTACTTTGAACATTTTATTCTACGATGAAATTCCTTGTTTAGGGCGTGTAACTGACAATTTTTTGACCACACTAAAAATCCTGAGAACATAGGAAAATTAAATGATACGTTGACTAAAAAAAATCCGAAATGTCATGTGGTTCCTTAATAGGAAAATAAAATTCAATTAATAGTTTCATGGGTATATTTTGAGACACCTTTAGTGTTTGAAGATCCATAAGTAAGGAAAAATAAAAAATTAACCGATGTTGGTTATTTTGGCTAATTTTATGATTTTATCTACTCTTAAGTATTTCATTTGCCAAATTGAAGTTTACAAAAACTAAATTGAACTGCAAAAATACCGGTTTGAATAAATAAGCTGTAACCTATTTATAGAGACGATCGTTTCATATAGTTTTGGTTCATTGTGGTCAACAGCCTTCAATTTTGTATAGTATATGAATTTGTCAAAAAAATCTGTTATTGAAATATTTATAAAAGACGTGTAAAAAGGCTCTAATATTTATTATTTTATCAAAGAAGTCGCAAATATACTGATTAAGATCAAAGGAATAAAATGTAGGAATAAAATATCAAACTGGTTAAATGTTACTGAGCTTGGGTTAGGGGTAGAAAAGAATGTCCCTTATAATAATGTCCGTTTAATGGTCCTAGATTAAGGGGTTGTAATGCAGCCAGGTATTTCAATGAATACTCATGGTGTCCACGGTAATAACTGTTTTTAATAAATGACCCAAACGATGAATCTATTTTTATACAGAATGGCCATTAAGGAAACTACAATGGCCCTTACTAACCTACCCAGAAAGTAAAAAACAAATAAATAGACATATATTGTTTTATTTACACAGAATTTTTCATGAAAAGATATGTCAAAAAAAAAGTTTTATTAAATATTTGGCCACCGCAATGACGAGCATGATAGATCATTAAAGAGCAACGATGTCAAAAACATGTCTATAAAGCTCGCAAGTATGTCCTGGCTGTTCGAAACGAGAAATTATCTGGAGCCCCTTCAATGGAACTCGACTGCGCTGTAGCCTCATTCTGTACGAACCGAATTCGGCCTCAAGATCCCTTTTACTTTAAACGGGAACGCGAGGTCGAGTGAAACTCTCGACGATGAATCTAAACGTTATAGCTAGTATTTTTACAATCATCTTTGTGATATTTAGACTTCTGTGGTACAATTATGAGAGGAACGTATGGATAAAAATATTTTCGAAGAATTTTTGTCTTTTAAATTTTACATAAAACTCTTTTATAAATTGTTTAATATACCTTCAAATAAACGATGAAACTTGAACTTTAGGTTGCCTATTTTTTATTTCTTAAATTAGAAATGTACAAGCTTGAAAAAAATTTGTGATATCAAATTTTATAGATATATTTACTCTGGATTCTCAAACGGTAAAAGAAGTACCAAATATCAACATCGCAAGTATAGTTGCTCCCCCTAAATACTATTGAGTAAATATAAAATTACTATTAAATGTCCCTGCGACCTAGAAAAAAAACTAGGACATTAGACAATGACATAAATATTGTCTATAAATGTCTTAACTATTTACGCTGTGAATGTTTATAGTGTAATATCCCTTTACGTAAGGCGTATTAGGATCTCTACAAGGCGGGTCAAATAGGAAAAATGAAGTCTTTGGCAGCCGAGATTAAAAAAGGCCTTAATCTTACATTAATCCACCGTTGGTACATTGCATAAATTAACGTTGTAAATTAAAAAGTTTTAATATATTGAACAATAATGTATCTAAACAATTTAACGTTATTTACTTTGATAAATACTGAACATTATGTTACATTTTCGGGTCGATCATAGTTATTGAAAAATTGAACTCTTGCAAACGTTTTAAGTAGAAGTTCTCAATAAAGACTACATGTTAATATCAGTAATAATGCAACGGAGCTTGGTCTTGTTAATGTTCGTGATAGATAATTTTTTTCATAGATGTGTATAAAGACGAACAGAACCATTAGTTTCATGATCATCGTTTCTAAGTCAATAATTCTTCAAATCTATGAGTAACACGTGAATTTTTTCACTTTTTTCATATTGAAATTTTTATAATTAGGGAGAGTCGCCTTGTAGATAAATTAGTTCTTTATGTGAAGAACCTAGTGCTTTCTCAACATAAGTTGTAATGGAAAATTACTAGATGTCAAACTCAGCAGAATATCTTTTAAGTCCTCAAAGATAAGAGTAAATTCATTGTCATGTGCAGATATATTATTGGTATACTTCCCATCGACAGAAATTCTTCTGTGATTTTTATGTTTTCTAAAATTACTTTTATAAATGCCAACCACTATGAAGAGTGATCAATATCAGAGCTTTCTATCAGGGCCGGTTAAAAAAGCCCTTATGAAGATGCATGCCTTTTCAGCGATGCGTTACTATCTTAATCAATGGTTTGAAATGCAGTGAGCTACGATGAATCTCAACAAGTTAACTTCAAACATTTTTCTGATATCTGGACTGACTTTATCTATGACATCTATCATGTACTTTGTGATTATCTGACCGTCGCAAAACGAATTGCTGTGCTTACCAATGTTTTATGGAACAACAAAGTTAGCACGAATAGCCTCTTTCTGAGGTATTTTGTCTTTTCTCAGGAAATCATTCTGGTTAACAAGTTTTTTGTCCAGGTATGTTGCACTTTATTTGCGTTGTGCCACTGTTTAAGCGTTTCCATACTCTGCCTATTTCGTTACATAATGGCAGATAATGTTTGACTATTTCTAAGCAGAAAACACATTCACTACACAACAAACACACTGTCGAAACCTACATTACAATACATGTTAGAAAATTCTCTCCGGGCCGTTTGTCTTTCACTCTTGCTCTACGTGACACCTATTTAAACAATGATTTAATATATATTATCATATATTTAGGCGTATATCTGTTTTAACGTTTTTTGTGAATGGCCTTTTTGTGTTTTGTATATGATCTATTAGAAAAATAGAAAAATCGTTCCAGTAAAATGATAGGGGAGGCTTTTTTATTCATTTTCATTTCACTTTTTGAACCTAAAAAATTAAATGACTATTTATATAATGTTAAACGAAAAAAATACATAAATTATAATCTGAGGCATCTCACTTGAGCCGTTTGAAATTGGAACGATACATAAGAACATATAGTGGAACCACTGATAAAGTATGTAAAGGATGTTAACCAGAATTATAAGGACTCTAACAGTATCGTTAGCTTATTTTTGTTATCTTATCTTAAAATGCCGTGGTCTAAAAAAATGAAAAACACTGTGACGACTTTGAATGGAGGATTAAAGTTACCTCCATGATTTAACAGTGTTTTTTTTCAAAGATCTGCATCAATTCAAAGCGGAGTAGAGAAAAGCTGCATTCATAGCCTGTGTTGGAACGTACATCTTTGGGTTGTTATCAGATGTGTGTCTGTCTGAAGCTTGCTTGGAAAAAATGGCTGCATTTCTCTCTGAGAATCAAGAAGACCGAATCGTCGGGAAGTAGGGCCCTGCCGATTTCATGAACAGTAAGCAAACTGACGGTGAAAGCATATTACATGGTGATATATCCATTAAAAAAACTCTAAGAAGATCGATATGGCCATAAATCGTAGCAATAAATCATTAGCTATTTCGTTAACGATCTCTGGAGTTTCACCGATTCAAAGAGAGATATCTAAAGTGGACTTTCAAGACTTTCGGTCCTGCGTCGGCACTTCAGATAAAACGTTTTTTGACAATCCGCGCTTCAATGACAATAATCTAACATGTTTGGATGTTAGGCCTGTCCGGGAGGATGAAGGGCTGTCGCTAGTATCCCATGAGCAAGCAGACAAGTTCCATACAAGAACGGTTTCTCATGCTGTCAACCAGTAACCGTTGTCTATACATGCTATAATCTTTGATAAAGGGGACATTTGGCCAAAGTCCTTTTTATCTGCTTCCAGATCTTAACCAGCACACGAGAAATTCGTCTCCACCAATAGCACAACGGGAAAAATCGGAAGAAAACCCATAAACGCGTTGGTTGACTAAGGTTCTAGTGTCTACCTTAGGAGATATGATGTTTTTAAAAATTCTAGAATGAATCTGCACATAAAATAATTTCACCTGCGAACGGACACTGCCTTCCTATAAAAGATAAATTTTTGGTTCCAATCGTTTATAGTCATAAAGCTATGAATTCAAATTCAAAGTTATCAATACACATATCTTAGAATTTATTATAGGCATTGATTTTCTTGGCTATTTCTAATTTTGACGTTAGATTAGCTCAATCATTATTAGAGGTCGCAGATACAAACGAAATAATCAAAATTTTTCTGATGGCGGAGAATACAGCCACAAAAAAATCGCTATAGATTATCTACAACTAAGCCACTATGATCGTATTAACCTTAGCCATATCTCAGATAGTGTAAAAGACAAATTTTATGATGTGACAAAGAAATTTCGAGGCATTATTTCAAATAATGAATTTGATTTAGGGCTGACAAATTGTAAAGAGCACGAATTTATATCGATAATGAGGTCCATATGAGCAATATTAAAAACGTCTGTCTCTATTACATCCCTGACAGCTAAATACAATTCTTGAATACAGTAAACCCACTCCAATTTTTTCCCTGTCAATTTTTCATCCAAAAACAACTTTCCTTAAATGTTGACTAGAACGAATATTATAGAATAATTCGTATTTTTTGGTTTAAAATCACTAACCATTCTTCGAATAAACGATGGATATAAACAAATACTATTCTTAGCATAAAAGGAAGGAAAAGTATCGACTATTATTCGAAGAAACATTTATAAACCTTCATATACAATATGTCTGATTATATATGTCTTTATAAGAAGATATATCCGCTCAATCGATTTTCCTATAAAAGTCTGCCAAAAATTTGATAGAGCTCTCCAAAATAGATCCAAACGAAGAACGATAGATCCAAAAAAGTATTTATGAAAGATTAATGCAAAATTATTTGAAATACTACAATGAGTATAATCGGGCAATTAATCCAATACTGATAAATGTTAAGACAGCCACTACTCTTTCAAACAAATCAAAAAAAAATAAACATCAACATGATTCAACAAAAAGAACATAATTTATCAATTTCTACTGTCGTTTCTTGATATAGAAGCGAACATACAGTGCCAGTGGATGAGATATGAGACATTTAAAAACATTATCAAGTATATTTGAAAGTCCAGATTATTAACTGAAAATAAACATAGGATTCACCGATTTAAAAGGTTTATAACTCGTCAGAATGACAATAATTTTAATTTTCAGGTTAAGTGTTGATAAATTAATAGTTTTGACAGCATTTAATTCCCATTTTTTGTTAACCCTCTTTATGGTTCTGTTTAAAACAATCATGTCCCTTATTTACTGAAAATTATACTGGGTTTTAATTTTTTAAATAAATTTTTACAAAATACTACCTGCCGGTTTTTGAACATTTACTGCTTCTGCCTCATTCATATCCCATAATTTGAATAAACATTTTGTACCATCGCGCATCACTTAAAAAGTTTCTTACATGCCTATAGAGAACTTACATCGCAATAATGATTGATCACCAACCTTTTGGGTACATTAAAAACGAGGCAGAAATCGACACGAAATATGCCACTTGATGGATCTGCTAAAAGGAATACAACTTCAAAGTCGTTCATAGCAAGGGTAAATATCACATCAATGTAGATATTCTCTCTTGAACCTATGTAAACTGTCCCTTGCGTAACGCTTATAATCCTAATTCATTTCCATTACCCCAAAAGGAACTTTCTGAAGAAGATAAATCATGAACAGTTATGATTATGTTCACGAAAATTATTAATGTTAGGCTTTTCCTTTACTCCATTAAAGACATGTATGCTATTTAAAACCCGTTGCGTTGGTCTCTCGTCATCGTAAACGATATCTTATACAGAATGTGTGATTCAAGTGATGGAAGGAGGATGCAATATGTTATCACAGGAAAATTAAGTTAATCTAATCGTCAAAACCTTCCATAACGATATGGATCATTTTTCTGCCGACAAACCCGAATTAAATTGCAAGCAGGCTTTAATGGTCGTCTATGTATAGCGATGTCAACAATTGGTGTCATTTTAGGATCGACTATGGTCAAAGGAACAACCCTAGTACAAACACATGTGAAAATGGCGTAAAAACCTGTCTAATTTTACGTAGGAAAGGGAAAGCGTTGACATTACATGTTCTGTGCATGTCACAAGCAAAGGCTTGAAATACATTAAAGTGATTCACAACTTTTTATTAAAGTTCTCATCACTAAATCCACAAAGACAATATCGGCACAGTAAATCACCTAAAAGTTTATCGAGAAGTTTATGATTAAGTATAATATCAAACCCTCATTAAACTCTAGCATTGGTACCCATTTGAACTCCTGTTTCTTCCAAACCAAGTCATTCTAATTTGATTTACACAAAACCAGCCCAACTCATTGCCATTCTCAATCATATGTACTGGGCTCACGTCTAAATCGGACTCTGATCCACTCTTAAGTAAAATAATCCATGATGATCCCGAATGGGACAAACATCGATTATCGTATATTTTTATATAACATATCTGAGCACGCCTCAACAAATGAAATACCCTTCGAAGTTATGTTTTGACCCCCATCGCACCTGTTGATAGATTATTATCTTAGAGATAATGAAAATATCAGACAACATACAGATGAGTAGATCAGGAACAGAATGATGAAAACACTAAATTCTTCAAGCAGGCACACAGATATCAATCTTCTCAATGTGATAAGGGAAGATTTTATCTCAATCATGTAATTGATGATTTTGTGTACTTGTTGGTTCCTGTCGACGATGAACACATAGCAAATAAATTGTCTTCGCTTTAACTGGGCCATGTGAAGTTTCGGAAGTTAAAATGCCACTTCTAAAAATCAAGACTGAACGGGACAGAAATGGATCCGTATAAACAAGTTTTAAAGGGCATAAACGCAAATATGATACAACGAGACCGTGAGATGCAAAAAACCCCGAAACCCGCGTCTACATACGTAACTATGGCCACATGTTGTATTACCCATTATTATTGGCAGATTAAAGACGATGAAAAACATGAAGAGAACGAAGGATTGGTAGATATGGAATAGGAAGAAAACATCCAGAACAAATGAACTCCACATGACCTCAAACAAAGGGAGATTATACGCATGCCCAGTAAGTATTTTAATGAAGGAGAAAACGGTCTTCACTTGGAGGGTGATAACTGTAGCGGATGTTAACGACGCTTTGTCAGACTGGTGGGTATTTCTAGTTTAGTGTTGATATCTCAACTTAGTGTATAATATTTTTGCGAAATACACCTCAAAAAACAGATTACTAATGATATTTGAAAACAAGGTAAATTTGTTAATTGTGATTTAGGATCCTTAAAAGAGATTACGTAATAACAAAGTTCGTGTTTTTTCGCATCATGTCGCATAATAGATATTTTTGATGTCTTTTGATTACAGTTAATGTAATTTCCAAATGCCCTCAGTAATTTAAACTTTTCCTTATTTTAATGTATGATCTTAATGTCAAACAATTATCCAGAGTACAGGCGACCGAAAAAAAATAGTTGCTTATATCAGATATAATGAACTAATATTACGTTGAGTTTTTCATGAATGGAATATTGTATTTAAATTGCAAATATATAAGTGAAACGTAAAAGGTGAGTCCAGCTGGAGTCGAACCCGCGACTCATCGATGCTCACCCAGCGGTCATACAACCCGACCACTCAGCACTGTTACGTTACTCAGGATATCATATATCCTTACAATAAGAATGGAGAAAAATTGCAAGTATAACACGTTTAAAGCAAAAAATGAGTTGACGCGAATATCTACGAAAAGAAAATTTTAGGTTTTGGGATTATATCCTGCATTTTGAAGAGTCTGTGAACAGTTCAAACCAACAAATTGCATAAAGTAGATAATATAACATTATCAACATTGAAAGAGCATAGTTTATAAATTTTATAATTAAAGACCTCTCGATTTCATGATGAAACTCAATTGAAGCAGAGCCTATTAGTGATGCATTCTAAGAGGTGCAGGGTTTTAATGATCACCAAGGGAGTAATACCTTTAAAAGATGAATTGTATTAAGGTGTATCGTAAGAAATCGTTAAATTTCGGATATTTTTTTTTGTACATCATAGAGTACTTTTTCAGATGCCCATCGAAACAAATCAATGTGCTGGTCAGAACTAGTCGTAACTAGTTGTGACGAATCACTACAACATGGGTTGTCTTTCTATGAATAAATAACGAAGCAGCAGCCAAATTATTTCACGATTTAATATTACTAAATGATTGGTTTTGCACACCTCCAAATATCACTGATCACTCTAAAGAGAGTCGATTTTAATTATAGATATGGTTGAATATCACAAGAATACTTTTTTTCATCGAAGTCTGTATTTCATGTTTTAATAATCAAATTAACTGTGCGCATGTATACTAAAGTTATTTACGCCTAAATAGGCGCAGTTCAATAAAATTTTTAACGATAGAATGATCTTTGAATGAATTTTATTTTCACGATTCTAAAAATTCTAGAATAGATATTTAATTTATTTATTACTTATAGATAATAGATCAAGAGATCAGGGTTTGGCGATTTACGAGGTGACGTTACCATAACCACCCAATACATTAATCTTGATGAGATTGCGTATGAGATTTACTATATGTAAGATTGGTATGAAAATTGTTCTATGTTTAGGCAAAATAATTCCGTAGAGAAAATATATAAAACGATCACAACAAGTTCTAATTAAATATTACCAGAGATTTAAGCATTGAGTTTAGGATGTGTCATCATGGGTTATTAGCTTATAAAACTCCTTACATCTATTATAATCGTAATTAGCTTTTAATTTATCTAAAATCGATCTCGTATTGCCGAAACAACGTGTAATAATACTCGGACTAGATTTCGTTTCATGTACAACCGTCTTTATATTTCCATGATGTGGTTTGACAGAAAGATAATTTTACATGTCTAAATAAATATTACTCATGTCTATAACTGTATGTTTATGTTTACATGATAGATGACGTTAACTGTAAAATCTCACATTAATCTGCGAGACTTGTCGAATATGAAAATGTTACGGTATCTTTTAATTACTTTAGAGTCAAAATTCAAGAGATTATAAATGATTCCTCAACAGAAAATGCATTATATTTAGGATATTTAAATAGTCATTCATTTTACAGGTTTACAAACAATGTCCATCATCAACATAATACTTGATTGGATATTAATTTAATATTATTTTTTCTAATCTAGATATTTGTAATTATAGGCGTTACTGCTTATTACCTCTATGTAATCGTATTTTCAATCGCTTTCTCTCGGTGTCACTTACATAACCAGCGGTAGGTGGTTTTAATTACTGCTTTTTTTACATTTTCTGATCATTTAGGTCATGGCTTTAAGATACAACAAATCTGCCGCTGTCAAGTTCATTTTATTCATCCTTGTTGTTCTTAACAGTGAAAGGGGTGATCTCCTGATTCCTACGCCACGTCAAACGATTGGTCAATCAGAAGATGACGACGGTCCCCATAGACAAGATGATCCGCAAACGCGATGGCCGAACGTTCAATCTTACGTCAATTTCGATGGGAGTTATGAAGATAATCCCCAAGGTCATCTTTCAATTGGTCAATCATTCTCAAATGACCCACCAGTTGAAAAATCAACTACAGACGATAAACTACACATTGTTCAACCTTATGTTATTAAAAATCCGAATGAAGACGAAAACCCACAAGGTCATCGTCCAGATGGTCAATCATTCATCAACGACCAGCTGACTGAAGAATCACCTGCGATTAATGAATCATCCGGGGTTAAATCGTATGTTATTGACAATCCGAATGAAGAAGATATTCCGCAAGTTCATATTCAAATGCGACAATCATTGGAAAACGACCCTCCGTCTGAAGAATCACCTACGATTGACATATCATCTGGTGTCAAATCGTACATTATTGACATTCCGAATGAAGTCGATAATCCACAAGGTCATATTCCACTCGGTCAATCATACTTCTATGACCCTCCGGATAGAGGACTTAATCTTCCTCATCTATTGTCGACTGAGCGATCGAAGGTCAACGATAAGCCTATTGATCAAGCTCTTCAAGAAGCACAACAGTTGATATTAGGATCGGATTTGGGAGATGAACAGCCAATTCAGGAATTATTTGAATGGCCTGAGCACTCATGGGAGATAGAAAAATCACAGTTGCTGACATTGAAAGAGAAATTAAAAGCACTGTTTATTTCACTCCCGAAGAAACAATGCCCAGCTGTATGTATTTTTAATATTTCTTTTTTTCTAATTACGCCATTTACCGTTTAAATTTTCTGGTTCCATCATTCAAATATCCCGATAAATTTCGCATTTAACCAGTAAATTTTAAGTATTCTGGTATAAAGTTCCATCAATTTCTCTTTCACATTTTTGCATGGCATGATTCACTAATCTAAGCATTTGATATCGATATTTGTCTCAAGAATCTAATATTTTTTAAGTTGCTTTATTTGTATATAAAATATCTGAACTTTCGAATGTCTAACTCGGAAATATTGAAGTGCAGTGTGATATCTCGTACAACACAATTCTTAAACAATATTTTTTTTATAAACACTTGACTCATTTTTGTCATATTTTATCGCGAGACTTGCCAAATGTCTAATAATCTTCGAGGATAAATTTCTACTTCAATAGAAAGATTTTATTCTTAAACATTAAACGCCATTTGACTTTAAAGATTACTTAGTTCATCAATTAATCGTATGCTGTAGAAATTGATACATTGAATAAGGCTGGTGGCAATGTTGTTCGGCAGCTCTTAAATCTGATGAAAATTACTACCTTTATTTATTGATGAAAAGTTTCTTGTGGATTGGTATGTTTTTTTAAAAAAACCGGCAAATTTTATCTATGATAACGATAATCTGTCGCATCGATGTAAACTACACGTATCTATTTTATGATTTTAGCCCAATTTGACGAATATACACCATAATAAGGTCTTTCTTAATATATAAAATTCTCTTTTATATTGTCGTGGTTAATCATCAGGGTTTTCGTAATAGCATTACCCGAAGAGCTCCGAAAGATGTATCAGATATTGCAATGATATATTTTTGATAATACATTCTTTTGGAATGTTTGTTATAATGGAAAAATGCGTTGGTAATGTGGATTTTTTAGGCCTACTTTCGTATCAAAAATTAGAATAGCTTTTTTTTGCCATAAAATATTGGTTCAAACTTATTTGTAAGCTCTGCGGCTGCTGTCCTATTACTCATCACATCCACTCAAATATCCAGATTCGATCGTTTAAAACATTTAAATAATCATGCGCCCTTTGCTTTGTGATATCTAATGTTTTCGTGAGGGTGTTTGTTAATAAAGATTCACAGCTGTTAGGCTATGAGCATGAGGGTTTAAATGTCTTTCTTGAGAGATCATGGCTACCATCTAGTGGCAACGTTTTCATTCATAATCGAGTCTAAGTCAACTGGTTTTATTTCAGTCATTGATATAATATCTATTTGATGTTAATTTTACTTTTTACCGTTACGTTCATTAGTTTCAAACAGTTGTCAACGATCGAAAATATATTGGGTCAAAACGAACTCTATCATTTTGTATAAACACCATTAAAGAAGATCATTAACCTACAGTTAGCTATTAGTGGCGTTGCTCTGCCATGAGTGGTATTGAACAGTTCAAACATATTACTATTAGCTTTTCTTGTAGAAGACTCACTCATATCTCTAGTAACCGCTTTTCTATTTCTAAGTAAACTTATCATGGTGGTTGTGTTATAACAACTGTGTATTTTACATCATTAATATATAAGGTTTTCATCAAATTACCCATTTTAGATCATTAAGGTCCGTCCGTGTTAAGCAGTGTCCATTTTACAATTTCACATTTTGCCGTGAAATTGTATGACAACAATAAGATAATTTTTGTCCCGAATTACCAATATTTTATTCTCTAAGGCAGATAAGCCATCCGCTAAGCGAGACTTTAATCTTCTAATCTAAACTGGTGCATTAAATTCCGTTGAATCATTGCTGTTGATTACTGAAATTCGAAAAACGCTGATACGATGGATACACTCCTAAAACATCGATTTTTCGGTTATAATATTTAGTTGTGGTACAAACGATTGAAAGGAGGTTTGAGGTACGCGTACGGAAGAAAACTAAGAAGGAAAAACTTCCAGGTTTGATTATATATAAAGTAGTCAAGACCACTGTTTGAGCTCATCAAGTGTTCGATCGTAAGAAGTAAGTCACTGTTTTGTTCAAGCGAAAGAGATTCCTAGCGCCGGAGAACAACTATTTATTGTGAAACAATGTTGTACGGAAATTGAGGGTATTACGAGTCAATCGAACGGTGCATTCCACATATCATGCCCTGATGAGATACCCGTCGTTTGGGGTTGCCTCATCGAGCAAAACAAAATTGAAGCGGCCAAAAAGAAACTTGATCGCCTTTCATCAACGCCACCAGAGATCATTTCAAAACCCTTTGTGAAACGAGGCATATTGAAATCACCTAAATCGCAAGCACAAAAATCAAGAACCGAACAACCTAAAAAAAATGTTGTTATAGTCGATCCTAAGGATCGAATGGTGAAAACAAAGCGATCATCCAAGACCACAATCGCAAGAATATGGTAAATTCCAGTTTAATTTTAGATGATCCGGTTAAAAAAGGTATATTACCTCAAGCCCAGTTGCAATAATGTAACCGAAAAATAACGCGGTTATTATCAAATTATTCTATTATTTTTTTCGCTTTACCGCTCATATCCGCTTTTATTTGTATGTAAATGCAGATCCATACCAAACTAGATACTATGTGAATATATTTCTCCTTAAAGGCACATGGGTTTGTCAATTACGAAGTCTTCAATTGGTATAATTTGCCAACACAAAATGCCGCGCATTTACCAAATTCACGAATTTTTTTATGCATTGTTTATCTTACTCATTTTTTGTTTGATTTCATATCAGGTTTTTAAACAACAGGTTAGAATATTTATTAAATAGTGATAGGCTTGCTATATAATAGATTTTTTGCTCATGGCCCAATTTTCTGAAATTAATGGATGATTTTCAACAATCAAATAACATGTAAAAGAAAGTCAAGAGACCCGTTAGTATGTGAAATACTCAATATTTAATAAAAAAGTAAAGATTTAACCAGTGAAACGCTTTATACAAATTGCGCATTGTCATTTAGAATTTTCAAATTTGGTTGTCTACCTATTAGATCTGTTTATTCTTAACTTAAGATGTTGAAGTTCGGAATCTCTATATGGATTTAAGCCATGATCATTTTATCACCATAAGAAAATTAATCAAAAAGATGGTTACAAGCGGCGGGTTATTATTGTCACCATCAAAATTTACTACTAATCATTTGTTTTACTCGTATCCGTTTGTTGCTGGAAACAAGTAATCATGGTTTACAGCTCGAACTGAGCAAAATAGGAACCCTTGAGTGATTATAGAAATTAAATGGTTTTATACTTGCGGTTGGTGAAGGACTCTATGCTGGTAACAGTGTCAATTTTGTCTCAATCGAAAAAAAATCTACTCAAAACCTCATAGCACATTTTTGTCATCATTGAATTATTTTTCACATGTTCTATGACCTTCTATTTCATAGACGCGTGATGGGACGTTTATACACACCTTAACAAAGAAAAAGATATTCTCAGCGATTTCATAGCTTTTACAACTGTGAAGATACCTTTAAAATTACATTTGATAAGGTTTTTGTAGAATAGCATACCAACTATTGATGAATGGATTTTCATTTGTAACTCCGGATCCATTAAACAGAAAGTCGGTTTTGGTACTTCGAAAGTGAAGAGATAACTGTTACATGAATGAAGAAATGTATGTGTAGGATACCGAAGATCACCGAACAATACAAAAATGATACAGGACGTGGCTTGGTGGTTAGTTTGATTATTATATCTTCCAACTGGTAGCGATGGCTGTTGAAGAAGATTATTCCTGTCCTTAGATGTTAACAACCAATCATAAATGGTGATTTCGAACTATTTAAAAATAAATTTGGACTATTTGCTGGTGCAATTGATTGGACAAGTTCTGAGGTGAAGGTGAAAATTGTACCATGTTGCCTTGACTTTGAATTATTGTACGTCTTAAGGGAGAGACCGAAGTCGATCGTCTCTTATGAGGCAATCTGTGACTTTTTGAAGAAGACATCTGCACCGAGTGAGCTAATCAAGAGGAACCTTCTACTTTCGTGCAGAATGGAGCCTAGGTCGACATTTTTTACGCTTTCTTCACGTATTTTAACATTGGCAAAAGCGGCCTAGCAGTCTTCAATTTGAAAACACGAGAATCTCTTTACATTTTGATGTATATAGTAGCCTCGCCACCAGAGTACCCTAAGAAGACCTACCATAAAAGTTCTATCACCACGGTTGACGAGGTCGTGAATACCGAGTTTTCGGTCCAAATTGTCATTTGTCAAGTCCATTTAGTGCGACTGTTTTAAAGCAGCGATTTTCAGTCAAATTGGGTTTTTGTCTTAATCTAATTTAATTTTTTGTCCCCACATTTATCGGAAAGTGCTGCCAACAAATTATCGCACCTAATTGGAGTAAACAAACGCTAATTTAGACCGAAAACCCTGTAAGAGTGAATTAATTATGGCAATCGAGACGACTAACTAATCACCACATATTATAAATATCAATAATGATAAACTTGAATCTAAATAGATGGAATAATATAAAAGATGAAAAGGTTTTCAGATAGGGTTATGAAAAAGAAGCAGGAGACCTCACAAGATGAAGTAAATATAATGACGGTCAACGTATTTTAAAAATTGTTTTTTTAATGGAAAATGGAGGGGTCTCATCGATCGCAATTGCTGGTAGAGAAAAACCAATAACGGAGACGGATCTTGCCAAGTATTATTCGTTCAAAATTAAAGTCGAAATCCGATCAAGGAATTGATCGACCTCGAGCATGTCTAGCTAGAAGGCATTAATGACACCGGATTTATTGTATCCTTCATGATATTTCCACTATACGCTAAAGATTTTTCAGATGTTTAACTGTGCCATTATTCAGTAATTTTTACAGATGATTAATCATCTAATCTTCTATCTTTAGGAAAGGTCCCTCTTGATGAGCCATTGTGATAAAAGGTGTCGTTTATAGTTTTTTGTTGTAAAATGGCAAGCTAAAACTTATCTTTGACATTGATTTTATACAAACCTTTCATCTTACAAGCATAGCCTCGCCTGACGGTGTTGAAATAGTACTTAAAGAACAAAGTGATATTCATGAAAGCACATTTCACATACTGCGAAAGGTATAGAAGATTCCACTTATCTCTTGCCGATCTATAAACCGATCACTGACAATTTAAACACTTAATCTATACATGGCCAGCCTATGTATAGAGTTTCCCTCTATTTTAAACACGAAGGCACGAGTCAAAGAATATTATTATGATATTTTTCTTTGGTTAAGGATCAAGTGTACAATTCAACCTCGCCATCACACTAATATGCAAGGACACAATTATAAATCCACTGAATACAATCATCGATAATGGCGTCAAAAGACCCAACTCGAGCCCGTATTGTGTTCCTATGGTATAAGTTTCTGATAAAAATGGGGATATAAGAATTTGTGTAAATTATAAAGCACTAAACCGCATGAAAAAGAGAGTCATTCAATTCATTAAATAAATGATGTTCAAACCCAACTTTACAGGGCAACATATTTTTTCAAGCTATGACTTGAGAAAAGGCTTTTGGCAAATACCAGTGTATGATAGAGATATTGAAAAGACTGCATTCAGTTTCCGTCATTGCATAGGACTATACGAATTCATGGTGATGCCATTTGGTCTGTGGTACACCAGGTACATTTCAAAGAATAATGAACACTCTATTTCTGAATTTTAACTTCATACTGGCTTACATCGATGATATAATCGTTTTTTCAAACCCCTAATAAGATAATTTAGAACATTCTCATCAAGTTTTTAAGATTCTGCATGAGCGTTAGTTATCCGTTAATTTATAAATAGCGGTTCACAGTGACTGAGGTAGCTTACCTTTTATTTATATCCGATAATAAAGTGAAGTAAAACCAGATGTTAGATATTAGAAGTAATAACTAGATTGCCACAACCAAAAAATGTCAAAGATAAGCAAAAATTCCTTAGAATGACGTCATAGCATCACCGTCGCATCAAAGACTGCCAATTTATCAAAAAAAGCTTTATAAATAAAATGTCTGACGAGTTTGTATGGAATGATGATTTTTCATCATAATTCGAAGAGGTAAAAGTTTTACTGACAACCCGCCGATGCTAAATTACCCAGATCTAAACAAACCTTTTAAACCTTTTATAGATGCTATTAAATTCGCAACCCAAAGCGTACTAGAGCAGGATTTAAAAATCATTGGTAGTTTTTATAGCGTTGACCTAAAGAGAACTAAATTATTTAAACTACGAGAAAGAACGCTAGGCAATAGTCCATTTATAGGGTTCTCAGCCTGTAGATCGCGACCAGCTAGAGGGTAGAATGACAATTTTTATGGGTTTCTGAAGAATTTCGAAAATATGACGTATTTGTTTATTCAAACAAGTAGCATCTATCATTTAACTAATGTTTTCAGTTGTTTTTTACAATAAATATTCTTTAATTATAGTTCAAGAAAAGATGTCAAAGCAAACAGAATCATTTTGCTGACAAACATTTAAATTGTTTCAGAATAAATATATTTAACCGTTAATCCTACATGCTATTAAACGGTTTGGAAACGCGTATGTTTACGCCAACGCAGGGTCACAAATACAACAGGTATTAGTACATAGGAAGGAATATGAATTTAAATATTGTGAAGAAACGAAAGTTATAATGAAGATTATTTACGTATTGGATCACTTCAGAAGTTAAATAGAGAATTGAACACCTCCAATCCATTATTTGTGGAAATGTTTTATCGGATGAATTCATGCAGCCGAGCAAACTTCAACGCCATTCGGACACGCATCTGAACTTTTGGAACAAACGCACTCATTCTTTTACACAGAAAGCTAATGATGTCTGGAAAATCGGGCTTGACGTTTGAAGTAATTGAAATAATCACACATAGCTGCAGTTGGTGCATCTTATTTGGTGTCGATCAGAATCGGCAGAGCTATGAAACCTCACCCAATAGATGATGAGTTACTATTGCCAACATCCAA
>JWZT01003547.1:68646-93689 GCA_000827895.1 Thelohanellus kitauei
TTAATTTTTATATATTACCGCACCGTTTTAACTATAGGCCATGCGTTTGTTGCAAAGATTTGAACTCAGCGACTTATAAAGGGCGCGCTCTCTACACCTGAAACATACGGCAATAATAATGTCAAAAATTCAAAATAATTGGTAAACACGGCATGCCTTATTCCATTCTGTTGGACACTTTTATTTTTAGGCTGTGCAATCATGTTGTAGCATATTTTTGAAATTATTGACACTAGGGATATTCAAATCTAGTTCCAGAAGTACTAACTTCGATATTACGTTCTAAGGTTTTCCACTAGAACTTTTGAGCTAAGTATCAATCCATCAGCTATTTCATAAAACTTTATGTTTTGGCTACGCTACACAAGTCGCTTACTAAATCATCGTTAAATAGGATACTTGTGCAAATCGAGGCTCTATTTGTTGTTTTTGAGCTGGTATGAGGCATTTTGAGACCAGTCAAGTATTCAATATTGAATTTGTATTTAAAGATATTTAGGAATTTATTTCTCGAAATAACCAAATTTCTTTAGTCCGAATTGAGTTTTGTTACTCTTCCTGAATAATATAGACCGCTTGAACCACATCTAAACATCTTCAACATATCGTTATTTGGTAAGAATCAACAAGGCTGAGGAATATTATTTTCAATTTCATCATAAATTTTAAAAGGTTGACTTCGATTTCTAATGGATTCTATCTCCGACACAACAGTATTAAGCACATAGATTTCTAATTTCCGATTCAATGTGATGCACCATTACGAATTTATTAAATCGTTCCCAATTCTTTCATTAAAGCCACCTTGACTGAAAGCATATGCGAAGATAAATTTACATTCGATTCCATGTTTGTACAAGACATTTTTTTAGTCACATGACTCTATAGATATCTTGGATTCATGGTTAGATTATTGAAAGTGGCTTTGAAATGAAAAGCATCGTCTGAATATATTAACTTAGCATAACCCCTCCTATCAATTAATCAGCGAAAAAAGTAAAGGAAAGATGTTGTTATTAAGTCTTTATGGTTTCTAAATCAATGGTACGAACAACCGTACAAAAAACATTGATATCCGAATCTTGATCATTTTCTCACCAAATTTATAAATAATTGGATCCAAGTAATCAACTTCAATATTTTTAAATTGACTACATTTTAAATCCGTCTAAGTCGAATGTGACGTCACGTGACGTTTTCGCGAGAAGCGCTATAGCGACCGCGCCTTCCATCATGAATGTTTGGCGAATTGAGTATTTGCAGATTATTGTTCTCGAAATTTTTTTATTGTGTATATTAGGCTTGAATAGTTAGATATTCTGCAAAAAATGCCAGAATTTTAAATGTGTAATTTTGGTAAAATGATGTGCGACGATTTGACTTGGAGCTTTCTAGTGCAGCCATTTGACTTAAGAGAGACTTGGCGACTAAATTTAAAGTAACTTTTTATGGCGCCAGAGCTTGAAGAAATATTGTATGGCCTGAAACCTTGCATCTTTTAGATAACTCATAATATTTTCAAAATATAATTTAATCTTAAATGGCATTATACGTTTTAGCAAAACTTTTCTTATCGCAGTTATTCTAATCAAGAGAATTTTATGATGAGAAAGTAATAAGTATATTTTTCATGCTCTTCGTTTTACAGCCAATACTGCAATCAAAATAGTTCAATCTGCTTGAAAATAAGCTCAGTATATGCAATATTTATTGTATAATATAAAGAGTAAAATATTTTCGAAAAATACTGTTTAAAAGTATTATTATGCAGTTATTTTCGTTACATAACCCGTAAAGTAATACGTGTTGATAAATCAATTCAAAAATATTAGAAAACGTGGCTAAAAGTCACATGTTAGTATTTAAATTTATCTAGTGAATTTACCTAAAATTTATTCTGATTTTAAAATAAATGTATTTGACTTTACTATGTTTATATGCAAATTATTGGGTTCATTGTTTGTTTTTAATAAATATTCATTGTTAAAATAAATTTAATAAGGGTAGGCGCGTTAGCCATATACGGGTTAAAACGAGCAAAATTCGATTTCTTAAATATTCAACATCTGTAATTTTGTTTGTATCTTACTCTTGAAATGACATAGATTACAATTCCAGCTACATCATATCGATGTATGTTGTATAAAATTATGTATTACATACTTAAGCTTTTATTACCATATATTTTTACCAGAGTTATTTATCATTACATAAAAAGCAACAAGATAGAAAAATATTGAACAAAATAAATGGTTTAAAGATCTCACGAAATTCCAAGATACGTAAAGTTTCATCTTTATCATGTCATTATCACAAGATGTTTATTTCTGTCGCTTTATTTAAATGAAAATGTAATGTTATCTATATCATCACCAACTGATAATATTTGGTATTATAAACAAGTGACTTTCATTCTTTATTCACCATAGATCCTTACTGAATGATCTAAATCAGTGGTCAACAACCCAGAGCTCTTTCAAACATTGTAATGTGTTAGATAATTGTCGATAGAAGCTCGAACAGTGAATTTCAACATTTCACGGTGTTTATTTTACGAATGTGGTATGCGATCGCTATATCATCGATAATTTTGTTAGACTCTAGCTGATCCAAACTTTAGAACTATACATGGATGGGATTTTTTCATGATAAGATTCAGAAATCTTTTAATAATATACCTCAAAAGAGAATTAACAATAATTTATTTATATATCATACAATTTTATTCTCGATACACCAACGCCACAAGGAATGTTTGACAGATATTGTTGATCAGGTTTCCAAATGAAAATGTGATTTCTNGGATAATTTGTGAATTTCTATATTCGTTTGATCAGAATTTAACAGTCCTCAAAATAAAATATTCACTTTTATATATGGATCGGTCTCTAATTTCAAAAAACCCATCAAACTCAATCTGATTTTTGGTTAAATAAATTGTGGTCTCGCATGTCAAACAGCAACAATGGGTATATCAAAAATATCGACTACAATCGGCTAAAGACTAAAATCGACTAAAAACGCATCACGCAGGATCATAAACTAATTTGGCTTTAAAATAATTAAAATTCATATGGATCGTCGAAAATTACAAAATTAGGCAAAAAATCAACGAAAAAATAAAGTTCATAACTCAAATCATGAATAAATCTTTTCTAAAAATGAAATGAATTGACTTCTAATAACATTCTTTTCAAGGGTAACTTTAAGAAAAATAATTACACTGGAATTCTGACGAATTTTGGTGCATCTCTGCTCGTAATACTTGAATTCATCTCGATAATTTTGGCAAAAGAAACTAAATACGGATTTACGTTAGAAAAATGGTCGTTCATTCGTCTATTATATCTCTCTAGAGCATTATTTGTTGTGTTCATAATGTCTGATTGTGATACATCGAAAGTATTCCTCACTTTAGACGGAAAACGCACTAGCCATATTTTTTTAAAATACAACTAGAACGTACCTAATACCTCTTCATTAACCAATAGACTTTTTATATATTCAACAGCATCAGCAATTTGCTGATACAAATAATTGTGAAGAGTTCAATTTTTTGTATACTAATCTTCGAATTAGAATTTGAATTGTTGTTTTTTTAACTTTCGATGCAGTGGCTGTTTAAATGAAAATAACACTAAAAAATTTTCGAATCCTGGAACTCTCGTCTTATTTCAGATATGAGAGCTTTTTCAGTCTGTGGTTATGATTAATGGCATCAATTTTTTCTTCATGATCATACACAATTAATTAAAAAGCTCACTGTAAATATATTTGCTTTGTCCAGTAACTAAAGCGAATGCACATGTGACGTATAATTCAGTCCCATAGTCGTATATCATCACTATTATCCATTAGTAAAAAGGGTGAGGTGTTACCTTGAATGTCCCATCGATGAACGTATGAGTGTTGTACCTCATGAATGCAAAGGATTCATCTATAACCCATATAATTATTTGATGTGTTTAACCATCAATATCTATAGCCCACAACGTGTGAAAAGCGGCTGTTCGTTGACTTTAAAACTCAGAGGCGGATACATCTCTGCTTCGATCTTATTCCTTTAAACCAATCCACGATTTGTTCGGATAATCGAATCAATACAGTTCTTCTAACGAAGCGTATATGGAGTGTTCACATATTTTTCACTTAAAGAAATAAGAAGTTCACAGTAAATATCTCTGGAACCTAAATTATGTTTCGATGATTTATCAGCGAGGAACGCATTGATATAATCATCTACAGGTATCTCAGGATGAGTAATGTAATGTGACGCAGCTTGAGATTCACATCTATGAGATCCTTTCTCGGATATGATGTTCTCCCGTATCGTGAGTCTTGCTTGATAACCGCTAGCATATTTTGAACATCTATAGTAGGTAGCATTTTTATGTTGTCCGTGTTTTTCCCTTCTGAAAAGCCCTTATAAAAAATACTTGATGACATTTTATTACATGCGCAACTAATTTTGATCTTTGTTTGATCTATTTCATCGATGTACAAAACTTTTCCCTTTAAGTTTCACAAAAAAGCAGTGATCCAAATGAATTGAAAATATTTTTAGTCGAAATTCGTAAGGGTTCTGCGCGGTGCGTTTTAAAGTCGATTTTAGTCTAAAAATGTATTCTACCAAATGAACAAAATCCTGCTGGTTCTAAAAATTGAAATTTATTTTTACTAGATATTGCGTTTATTTTTGATCTTAATTAAATGTTATAATTTATGACAGTAGAATTCACAAGTCATTTATGATACAAATGTCCTCCCTCCATACATGTTTGAACCGGACAATAATTCTAAAGATATCGAGAATCAGTAAAATAAATATCTTGGTAAACAAAGAAGCCCCAAGGACAGGAGGAATCGTTTCTAACCCAGTTGTCATTTTGCCCGAATATAAAAGCAGGGCGTTGTATTTAGATTTAGGAATCTTCGTATATTTATGACTTGTTGTGAAGAAAATTAGATTTCAAAGCTATTTATTATGCTGAATGTTACCGAAAATCATGTTCTTTTTAATAATAAGACAATATATTGGAGGAATAAATTATTAATGACATACTTTGTTAGAGTTTATTATCTCTAGAACAATTCCCCAATAAAATATAGTTTAAGACTCGAATTTAATGTATGTGCATGGGTTAAGGCTGATCTATGAGCTTTTGACCATATTGAGTTCTATTATGTGATTGTGAGTTTATATTTCGCGATAAATTTATGTTTAGGTATTCAATCTCTCGCGCCTCTGATGGAGGTTAGAGGAATTAAGCATGACATCACAAGCGATTATACAGGTCTGGCCTCAAAACTCGGACATGGAAAAGTTCTTAGTCGGAAATTCAGGATAAAACATTTTATGGAGATTGCGCCATCAAAATGTCCGATTTCGTATAATTATCATTATTCTTCATCAAGGCTAAAATAATTTTAAAAAATTTAATGATCGTTACTGTAATATCAACATCGTAGTTAATCGTAAATAGTTGGACATTAATTAATATTACAGCTACCTTTAAAATCAGAGATAGATAAAAACGATGGTATAAAAAAAATCGCAAACGTGGGGATGTTTTTTTAATTGTGCAATAATTATAACGATATATAACGAGAATCATGCAAACATGGCAATTTTGATGACACAGTCTCCATGATATTCATATCTTGAATGTCTGTCTGTCCGATTTTGAACTTCAACATGTCCGGGTTTGCAGATAAAAACGGGTATGGTGGAGATTTTAATTGATTTTTAGGTAATAATGCTATATTTTATATCTATGAGTACAGTTCTATTACGTCTCCTAGTTTCAAACATTTACATAATTTGATACTTTGAAAGACTTCACATTTATGTTTTAGACATTTATTCGTTTCCCCTTTATAACCTATTTTGGTTTTGGGACAATTGTTTGGATTAGAACAAGATAATGACCTAAACGCAGTCAGACATATTTTGAGCATGCGCATTTGCTGATGAATAGATAATTTTTGTATACATGTATAAAAATTGAAGCATATCTCAGTTTTTGATTAATATACAGACAGTCTTATTAATTCTGACATTTTAAACAGCATTTAAAATTTATTGATATTGTTTAGAAGTCCAACTGTGATTCAATCTAAGCAATGTACATAAAAATTTTTATTTTTATCTATAATTCAATGAATATTTCGTTTTTGATAAATCTGAAGAATCGCACAAGTATTGATTTTCTGATGTCTATGTTTATCATTAATGAGTTTGTTTGATTTTCAAATAAATCTGTATGAGATAAGAAATAATAATTAGGAGATTGCGTAATATTACATGATAAGGTTCACCTATCTAATCAGCAGACGGATGTTGCGAATTTTTGTCTGGAATATGACGTTTCACTCAACTGTTGTTATGGAAATGCTTCTAGTAGTTTATATCATTTTTTCAACAATATCACTCGTTAATTCACAAGATATCCCACAACACAATGCCTGTTATCTTGTTAGCATTTATTTATATTAGAACCATAAAGACGGATCACAGTACGCATTCAGGTATACAATTCCCCATATTGATCCATCGCCTATAATGGTTATGATAAGGGGTTAGTGTTATTTTTAATAAAGACCGTGTGGATCAGCATTTATTTCTCGTTCAAGGCAGATGTAGTTCAACACTTCGTCTCCCGTACCCAGAAGGTCACGCTGATCTTTTTGTAAAATAATGATAATATTTGTCATTCAATGCAGTGACAAAACTACAGATAGACGAGCCCACATTTGTTCAATATGCACTTCATTTCCGTCATCCATTAACTGACAGCTTTCAAGAATTAATAGTTGGGAAACGTATAAATCTAATCGTAAATGTTCTAAGGAGACCAGTACCAGTAGGTCGTATTGTAATTAGATTATGCGGAATGAACCATTATTGATTAATAATACTGCTGTAAATCCAGTTATCGTTGGACTTACTAGTGGTTGTGCTGTACTCTTTGTAAGACATCACGATGACCAAAGGGTCATGGTCGGACGTCAATTATTAAANAATGCCCGACTTTCCGATGATGACATTCAAAGGTTCCGTCATTGAATTTATTTTAACAAGTAAATTCTCGAAATATTCTTTGCTGTTAGACAAAATAAAATCTCAGCAAACGAAAAACATATTCAGCTCTTGAATCTGAATGAAAATTCTCACAGCCCTAAAAGCTAGAATCTGTATAAAGATCCATTTACTTATAAATACAACATCGGAACCTTTGAATGTCATCGGCAGAAAGTCGGCCATTTTGGGCAGAAAATGGTGTGACATAACAATCGACGATTTAATAACTTAGTATGTCCAAAAGATTACTATTCAATACCTGACTGCATTAATGTGGCATCCATGCAGTTTTTAATGAAATTAGAACTTTTATTCATGCACACAACAAAAATGGTATTAAAGAATTCTGATTCTCTTAGTTAGACGCATGTGTATAAATTTACACAACCAAATAATTCTTGAAATATAAATTAGTTAAACAAACTTGGTTATATTATTATTCTAGACGCAGATTCAGCCACACTCACTCGTATATGTGATTTTAGATGTTATTATATAGTTAAAGGCTCATTGAATTAATAATTGTTTTTTATACAATCTAAATTACTTTTTAACGAAAATCGTACCTAAACAAGGCAGCCCATTTATAAAATAATACACCGATATCAATGAAAAATGTGCGCTTAAATGTTACATATATATCAATTACTATATTAATTTTTTTTCATCCTTGTTCGGTGGTGTTCCAATCTGTACTGGTAGATTACCGAAAGGAATTTATATCAGCGTTGCTAGCGACGTTTTCCACATTCGATTGTCACCTTCAGGGTCGCATCACGGCTAGGCACCCCTTTTTTGGCACAGACTTCGTGAGTAAAAGACTAACACAGCAAAACATTGTCCCCCCTTTCGCTCTACCATCTATGGCCTCGGTACCAAATCGGCATCGCTCGCTGTAAAGTAACTACTGGCGTTCCACACCACAGAAAAATGCATGTTTAACCCTATTGAGATGTTGTTTTCAATAAATAGACTTTCTGCATATAATACCTTCGATATGCTGGCAGAAATGAATTACCAGATATCCATTTTTGATGTAAATTAAAAATATATTCTCCAAAAACATACAATCTAATGATAATTTTACACTTTAAAATTTACAACAAAGATATTGTCCAATTTATGAATAAACGAATCAACTTTTCAAATTGCTCGTACCATAGATGCTGTGTGGCGTTTCTTATGATATGATGATGTTTAATTCGACGTTTTTCGTTAACTATGATTACGATACTTATTATGACCAAATAATTAACAAATATCTGGTATTTATTTAACATTTTTGTCAGAAATACCATATATCTCTGAAATCGGCAAACAAAATCGCTAAAACATCTGGTATAAAATTTATGTTGCCGTAATGTATAACACCTCACTTTTAGTTAACTTTAGTTGAACAGAGTGATGTATATGTTTACTTGTTTGTATATTCTCACTATTGACACGTCCATTATTACAATGAATGTTTTTTTGATATAATTAAGGACTCATGACGTCATCTGAATAAAAAAACATTTTTGAAGATGCGTCTTACATTAACGCTCATAATGACTCATAATTTCATATTTGGGTCGCTATGACTCATAGAATTTTCTGTGATTACAAGTGATCGAGCACAATAATCTACGCCGCATTACTAATATGTACTCTATTTTGTTTGATAATCTCATACATTTCATTGATAAAATTAATTTTGTTATCACTGGCGATCTGATCATCAATTACGAATGTATATTTTTTTTGATTTTCGTTTAATAATTTAATATGTCGTTGTTTTTAGGCTAAATCTAATTATTTGGCAGACAAATAAACAATTCCTGAATGATAGATTATGGCAGATTAGAACATCATGATTTATTATAAATAGACAAGATGAAACTGTATACGCAACCTTGTTCTTGTCTTTGGAAAAAATTTCAATACAGAAGTTTCAAGATGAATTTGATGGGGTTTGTCGTGATTTCTCTATTTTTCAATATGATTAATTTAACGGTAATCGTAGTATTTGATTCAAGAAAATAGCTTTTCAAGTCGAGAAACACAAGTTGAAGTCGATTTTTCTGCAGAATTTAACTCAACTTTTACGGTAGAAAGTAACAAATCGAAGGATTCTTATGTATTAAACAGTGAACATATGAATTGGGAACCAGTGCTGATACGGGGCGATTTGGCTCATTTAACCGGTCATCATAAAAAGAATGATGATGTTTTAACAATTTCAATGAAATTTTATTATAGGCGATTGAGGGGAATTAAAGTATCTGAAGTCAGACTTCATTTTCATACACTTGGCAACAAAGGTAACCTTTTTAATAAATAGCACCAATTTTCGCCTGATTACGTCCTCGTTCAAAAATAGAAGTCAAATCATTTACTAAGAATAATCTTTATTGGGATTTTTATACCATAGATAAGGAAGGGGCGACGATAATCAACTTAGAGGTACATCGCTTAAAGGTGATTATTAACAAATCGGTAATAGAATTTATAATAATAGTCACTTCTCAAGGTTCTCGTTTAAGTAATGAAAAAATGTTTGAAAAAAATTGATTGTGGGTGAAATATTGTTATAGATTTATCATTACCGATATGTTTTTTATGATTTATTATCGTCAAACTAATCTCTCTCATGCCTTAAAATAAAATCATTGAGATACTGAAAACACATCATAATGGTGTTTTCCACGTTTTTAATATGGCTTCGTAGTCATTCGGTTATATATTTTTGTATTCTATCTTTGTTATTATCGTCTACTATTACGCATGAGTAGTTTGAAATGTCACTGAATTTTACTTTTACACTACAACAAGGGACAACCTTTAAGTTTGCATGTATGTAAGTCATGAACTCATACTCATGATATCTATCCTTGATTATATTGTGGTGAAGGAAATACCTACATTTGAATTCACTCCATAATCGTTCTTAGGGCAACACTGATTTACCTACATTTCATTAGATATTCGAGGACGGTTTCTGTTTCATCCACATGTTATTATCTCTATTAAAACGTCCTATATTTTTTGAATAATAATTTATCATTATAACGTAATCATGGATTTTGTAAACTTATAAATTAAACATCTGAAATCGGCCTCGAAGAAATAAAAGTGCCATATGTTTGAGTGTATTCTATTTTTGTTTAAATGATTTTTGTATATCAAACACTTTATGTATCTAGACATCTCCCTTGTAAACGTATTACTGTGGAGACTTAAACTAATGATTAAAGGTCTGAATATTTGTTTAGTTTCCATAAATTCATTCTCAGGATGAGTCATGCGTGTTCTCTTATAATATTATTTTTGTAACAGAAGCAGATAAATTTATTGTCCTTGGTGACAAAATCTCATTATTAAAAAGAGAACATTTTTTTTACTTCAAATATTTACGATAAATTGAGCCACCTAAATTATATTATAGATCAAAGCAGTTAACGAAAATTCGGAAACCTATTAGGTTATCTGTAATATGATTTAGATTAAATATTTCAGACGCGATATTGATTATAGAAAGTATTTATGAATTAAATGATTGGTGAAGGTAAAATTTGAATGAGTTCATGATAAAATCAGTATATTTAATATTTGATATCTAGTGTGTAACATTAAAAATTTCAGTACCTTTTTACATGACTTCTATCAAATATTTAGAACGATGTTTAAAGCTGTTTATAGTTATAGCTTGTAAAACAGGCGCCTGGTAGATGATTAGAGGCTAATATACTCCGTAATTATTTATACAGCACAACTGGACTGAAACCATATATCAATTATCGACGTCTAAGCTTTATACATAATATCATAAATTAACAGGTTTAGGAATAAGTGATCACAAATTTCTTTCTCTATCAAAACTAATTGAAACATCTTAGAAAAAATAGGAATAAGAGGAAGCTATTATCCGATATCATCTGGTAAAGCTTGAGATAATTTGTTTGCGAAATCTTCCTGCCCTTTTCGTGGAGCTTTAAATCGACGAAACATATTTGTTTGAATATTGTATACATCGGGTGAAAATTCACCGAAGGATATATTTTTAGTTTACGAAGAACTACATGTGGGAACATCTATCTTTGAGCTCATAGGTATATCACTGCTATTTTACAGAATACACATCCTACACTCCAGTATGCTGATTTGAGATGTTCATACATCCTAAGAAGCTCGTACTAGTAGTGATGGAGATTTTGTTTTACTAAAATTTGAGCCACAAAGCCGTTGAGATCAATACCAAGTATCCCGATAAAAGGTTTAACCTTTTTGTTTGCATTGATAAATCTCATAGAAATAATTCAAATGTTATGAAAAATGTAAATATAAATCTATATTATATAAACCTGTTGTAAATTTTGGCAGTATTGTTTTTCAAAGATTGCTGAGATATCCTAATCAACATTGATATAGTCGAAGCTAAACTAGTACATATTTAGGTTTATGGTGAGATATTTCTATGATTTCATCAGATTTTATTTGAGTCTAGCCAATATAATATCACGATTATTAATCGGCTTATATTTCGCTTTGCAACAGAAAAAATACAAATATATGATTACTGTATAAGTGAACTGATATTTATTATTCGTTCATAATTCGGTGATTTCTAGTTTCAAAAGACTTCATGGTAGTCATTCGAGCACGCGTAGAAAACCCTGTGTGATAACTAAACGGTGATGATACTCATACGTACGGAATTCAAAGATTGATCATAAATTTCTAAGTTTTTTACAAAAATAAATAATCTTAATCAACACTAGATCGATCGTAGAAAATCAAGGGAGCTAAAGACAACCTTTGAAAGGACAAAAGAAAATTTTTATAATGTATAACGGCTTATGTTAATTCGAGAAAGATGCCCCTCTAACCGAATCATATATCACATATCAAGAGATACATATTTCTCGAAGTTCTGTATATTGTATGATTATAAATGATCTCCTTTAAGATGTTTTAAAAATAAAAGTTAACTGCATATAACACACAAAACAAGAATAAACCATGCAGGAAAACATATTTAAAGGTTTGACGAAGATATAATACAAAATATCTATTTTACTGATGAAGAAATTTTCACTATTTGGCCACAAGTTAGTTCTCTGAATGATCTTGTATATGGCCTAGGGCACTATTAAACTGAAAATCCATCTGATATAAAATTAAAAAACCTTCAAAGTTTTCTGAATCAGTGATTGTTTCTCTTTGGTTATCTTCGAATTGAAAAAAGCTCATTATTTTTGTTAAAACGTAAATCAAAATAAATATGGATTAGTATCGTAATAATCTGTTAGATAAATATTTAATTGCCCGATAATTAAATCTGTATATGGTAATAAATTTACCTTTCAGTGAGATTGCGCTCCGACTCATCTTTCTGAAGATAAAATAGATTTTTAATAGGAAAGCATTCCGGTTTTTATTGGGTGAAATCCATAGTCACCAGATGTCACTGAATTAAATCTTATGGACTATACAATACAGGAAATACTGAGCGAATTAATTTATAAATGTAATATAAAAATATTTTATTAATTTAAACAAAAGTAGGAAGAATCATAGACCTATTTTATTCACTATGTAATAAGAATATGTATTTCTATATTCATACAAAGGATTAAATATTGTCGTCGTCCAAGAGGATATATTTTTGTTACGTAAAAGGTGAGTCCGGAAAGAATTGAACCGACCCCTCATCGATGCTCACAGAGTGGTCGCCGTCTGTACCACTCAGCGCTTATTACGTTAGTAAGAATATAGTATTTATATATATCGTTACATTTTGAATATTTAATTTAAATTAAAAAATATAGGAATCATTTAAATTTTCAAAAGAAACTATAATCAATTGATCTTTTTACAATTTTTACCAAAATCTGAATTCAATTATTCCGACAACAACAAATACCATCCGCTTTTAAAAGATTTGAAAACAAATAGCTTTTTATGTCGAAACATGCGGTTTATGCGGATTTAAATTTGTAATAACATATAGGCTTGACATAAATATATTAATATGATGATCCTAAAAAAAAATCGAATTTAACGCATGGTTTTTTAAGGGTCAAGTAGGAATTAAATATATGTAGATTGATATATTATATATATATCAACAGTCTATGATACTAATACTTTTTAAATTTCTACATAACAATACTATCAGTTTTGTATTATTCGAATAAATTTAATAACTTCTAAATTATATTTACGGAATTTATTCTGCCAAAGAAACGGTGTAACTATTTAATAACACCCTGTATAGTTGTTGATATGTGGTTTTCATATCAAATATATCATAATATTCCACGCGTGCTCAGTCATTGTAGACATTCGATAGTAATTAAATGATGATTGAATCGGGATTACTGCCAAATAATTGTGTTCGCCAAGATATGCAAATGACTGAATGTTCGTCAGATTTAGTGTATATAAGAGATGATTATGTTTATCGCATTTGTATCTGTAAAATTATATGATTACAATCATAATAGAAAAATAAATATAAAGATAAAGCATGCGCTATAAGAAAACTGCTGTGACTTTAATAGATAGTAAATGATGTAGTCATTCATATCAGAGTAAATATTAGCCTGGTTATTTTTTATATTCTACATAAACCATTTTCTGATCCGAATTTCCCGTGGATTCATTAAAAAAACATGTTGATGTTACAAAGTATACGTTCTAAAAACAATCTAGTCCTTATATCCAAATATTTAATAAATAGATGTATAGAAAAACAAATTTTTAATCTTGATTATTTGAATCAATTAATCATTTATTAATTCACGGATATCGGTTTCTAGTAAATCACTATTACTAAAAATACTGTTATCCATATGTCGATATTTCGTTATTCTTGTCTAAAAAGTATTAAAAACGTTCATTATCCTTTTTACCATTAACGCTATCTCAGGTTTGTCACACGGTATTGTTTTCTAATTTTAAAAAAATGACGAAAAGTGCCATTGTTTTCTAAAATGTTTTATTATTCAGAACACTACAGAAAATTTCAATTAATTTGTATTGAGATGTTGCCTCAAATACAGTTTAGCATATACTCTGTGATCAAATATTTAATGAGAAAATTATTTTTTAAACCTAAAATGTTTGGAAACATCTTATGTGGTATGAAAATTCATTAAAGTAAATTTAGATACCCTGGTTCAAAGCATTTCATTTTTATATCGGTTTACGACTGCTCTAAAGTACGAGAAAAGCTCCAAACATAACTTGTATTTTGAGGTACGAGTATGCATGCAGATTCTAACTGTAGATAGACGAGTTCTTCCGATCATTTTACACCATCTTCACTCGATGATTTCTTGTGATAGTATTCTTACATGTACTCTTTCGCGAAAATACATTGTTGTTTTTGATAAATTTACTTAATTTAGACATATTTAGGTTATATAGTTTAAATTTTACATGCCACACTTTTTTTTCATTAATCTATTCATCCTCTTTAAATCCGCGTTCTTTTAAACACATTGATGTAACCTCTAACCGTTTGTCGAATACTTACGAAGTTGTTAAGACAATGTTATTTAATCTGTGAGTACACTATATATAAAGGAAAATTAGTTAATTCTAATCTACTATCTGTTTAAGACAACCAGATTGGCCCTGTCTCTTACTTCTTAAAAGCTATTTTACCCCTCTGCGCTCTTGGTCCTAAATATGTAAACCTCGTAATAAAAGTTCTCAAGACATCACTGCTGCCTCGACCTGGTATAGTTTGGCCAATATGCCTCCCGCAGGAGACTCATCTTTCAGGCGCTGATTATCGGTTTGTGAAGTCGTAGAGACTTTGGATGATGCCCTACTATCTCTTCTTACATGTCTGTAGAATGGGTTACTAAGATTAGCTCGTTAGAAAAAGACAGGCCTGAACCCCCATATTGCGTTAACGATGCCAGTGGGGGCTTTGAGAACTCGAAGTGACAGCACGCTCGAAAACTTTCACTCAGAATTCTGCGGCAGAAGGGATATTTAAATGGGTTACGGACATCCGTCCGGCTATGGTTTGACAGCTTAACGGTTCCGTTTGATACGTTTGGTCTAGGTCAAATACCTTATCCATTACAAGTAAAGATGGCTGTATATTATATAGATATAAATTTAGTCGCTAATAGGTTGTTTCATTGTTGTTTTAGTTAATTTACTTTTTTAATAATCAAAACAGATATTTAAAAATATTTATTATGGGATAAATAATAAAATCGACTACTGTTTTATCTACGAGCTTGGTCCTAAATATAATTATATCAGCATTTCAGCGATATGGTATTATTAAAATTACGCTTATATAATATATATATAATATTTGTTGCTGAAAACTATTCTGGCAAGATATATATAACTAAAGAAATTTTATAGACAGTACGAGTTTGTATATTCAATAAGGACAATGTGGACACTGAATGCCGGGCCAAGGGATATTCGGTCGGGATCAACATGTAAGACTGTCAGAATAAATGGACTATATTCAAATTAACTAAAATTATTTTTGTTTAAAAATTGAAAAACTGAATTAAAAACCATTCGACTAATGAATAATTATTTGATTCATCCACTAGCCCATGTCTTCGCGTGCTTAGTAGATAAACCTCGCAGTTGATTAACCAAAGGTAATTATTCGCTTTGAAAATCAAATATAATCATTTTAAGCCATTTTTCGTCGAAAATATTCAGATTTTTCAATTAATGACAGTTTTCGCACATGACCCACAAAGTTTCAATAAAAATGTCTTAGTGTTTAAATCAAGATGTCGCAACTATTTTTACAGATATAATTATGAAATAATTGATAAAATGATTGTCTATGTTGTGTCTTGAAGCCAAGAATTTGTATTGACGGATCTAGTCACTATAATAGATTTCCAAGATCTGAGCCTAGGTTGCAGACATGGTTGATAAATGGGTATTTCAATCCAAGATATTCATGCCTGACTTCATAAAAGTTTTCTAATTCGACAATAGTAGCTCGATCGTATATATTGTGGCAAGTAAGGAGGAACAAATAAGTTTTGACTCCCTTGAGACCCAACAACTTCACACGCTTTTGTTAAAAGGTGTAAACTGACACTATCAATGACGAATTATTTCGGTGTTGAATAAATTTCTCACTATCAGTAGCAGAAATTGATAAAATTCAATTTTTTGATATGAGGCAACAATGTTGTTGTAACTAGCGATTGTAGAAACGTTTACTTCTACACATTCGCTTATATTTCACGTTATAGAATTTTGTAAAGCTATATGTGGATGTGCTACATTAAGCCTTCAGTCCCAACATCTTAGTATATGTACAGTGGACCTAGCTTCGTCGATGTAAATATGTATGTCTTAGAAAACATAATAGTTTGGAAATAACAAATAATTGACGTTTAAAAATAGGCATGTGCGGGTACAGATATTGCTTCTATTCACCCTGGAGTGTTTCTCGCTATCAGAACCTGCCTTACAACTTTGTATTTGACACCCAGATTTTCAATAAACTCGGAATATGCACGATCCTCTAAGTCTCAGAATGAATTATTCTTTAAGCTTTGAAATTATTTTGGCATGTGTTATAATTTGATCCACATGGATGTAGCTTTAATTACTAATATTTTATTCGCCTTGAATTTCCGTCTAACAGTCCGCGTATTTTCTCTTACTTGGCCGTCCATTTTCAATTAACAATAGATTCTTCTAAGATCAGTTACTTTTTACGATAAATCGTTCATTGACCCCATAATGGATTAAAAGGCTGTGTCTTAACATATGATATCGATAGTTTTTTTTCAAATAAAGCCAGGTCTTATTGAATGTTCTTCTTGCTTCAGTGTTATTTTTATCAAATGTATTTTATTAATTAAACCTATGTTTATATAGAAATAATTGGGGTCATAATAACATCGAATATTTCATGTAATCTATTTGAGTCATGTCAAAAATAAACGGGCATTTTTATTGAATCACAGGGGGCATTTTGAATAAAAAAATAGTGTAATGTTTTAATATGAATTTAAAAATGATACAGATATCAATTAATACGAAAATATTTGATGACAATACGTCATCAGGTTTTTGACGATTATAAGTTATTTAACACAATAATTTACATATTTTTCAAAATATACATGAAATTCTCCTTGTAATTTCATACATTAACTTTGATATAATAATCTTATTTTGAATGATTTTCCAATCAATAATGGCCACTAATCTACTTATATAACATTCGATACATTCATAAAAAAATCAAAAAATAAACAATAAGATATGAATAATGCATTTATATAATCCATTCATTAAATTATCTTTTTACATGATTTTAACAGTATTTTTAGTATAAATAGCATCGATGAAATAGGATGCGTTGTTTGATTTGTTCTTATAACTCAATATTAAAAAGAACCCAGTGGATTTTAGATGTATAAAATATTTTTTGTGATATCTATTTTGCTTCAAACGATTAACATGAAGGTATTCCGAGGTTATGATTTTAGGTCTTCCAATTTACAATTGAAAAGTGGAATGTTCACGTTGATATCATTGCACAAATTAACAGCTCTTTCAGTAGTGTACCACCTGGAAAGACGGTGTCTTATGATATCGACATCGACGATTTGCAGTGGGATGATGTGAAGATTGGAGAACATATTATTTCTGTGACAGGCTCTAAATATTTGACATCTCTTCAATATGATCTTTTGACTGTTGTAATGGGATATACTTTTGACACCGATAAGGGATTTAACATTTCTCAAGTTGAATTTGCCTTTCATTCAAATTATGGAAAAAGTAAGATATTGAAGAGATAGAAATCATTCGTATGGGAATATTTCTCGGGAAATACATTGAACCCATATCGTTTTCAAAGAAAGACCTAATTATGGATTTGTTTAACATCAATAGTCTGGGTACAAAAGAACTAAGTTATGATGTGGCTCACATGAAGGTGACTTTTTTCCCAAAAGTGGTACTACTTTTCTCATCGAAGGGTTATAAAAAGTATTATAAACATAGGAAAATATATGAGTAAAAATTTTGATTACTTCTGATATAGTTTTAGTTTAATAATATTCATCCTTTATTTTTATTCGTTCTAATTTTTGAGACATAACTTCCCCTCCCCCGCCCCCCTCATTTATTCTTCAAAAACCGAATACATTTTTGTAAATATATTCATATAGTTTTGAATTTCTCCAATTATAAACTTAATTGTGTTTTATAAAGTTTTCAGTTTTATATTCTGACAGTTGCGCAGTTTTTATATCGTCTTCCGTTATATAATATATGATTTTTATAAATTAAGAGTTATATCAGGCTTCTGACTTACAATGATCATAGAATTATTTTAAAAAATATGATCATGAGTTTCTTAGATAGGATTTTTCTTTATTTTCATAAACGGTCGTTGCTATCCTTTTTCAAATTAATTGTATTATGGTTATTCAAACAATAATTTTTACACGATTACAAATGTTGGTGTATTCATTTGGATTATCATTATCTTATATTTTAATGAGTTCAGTCATTTTTCTGTGTTGCAAAGTCAACTTAAATATTTGAACCGAGGACGGTAAGGATGGTCAATAACTATTTACGAACATCTATGAGGCCAAAATCTAATATTTCATGGAGAATCGCAAATAGTACCAAAGTTTTTCTTAATAGTTAAAAGGCGGCAGAAATAAAAACAATCTATTTTATAGAAAATCACAGAAATGGAGAAATTGGGATGTATTTGAATCAATATTTAGCGTGTTCTACAGTTCTCTCCATTATAGGTAGATTTATTTTGTTTTCAATTTTCCTCACAAATATATATGGGCTTGCTAAATTTAAATGTCACTCTGATTGATAAAATATAGTGTGTTAGGGTTGAGGGTAAAGTTAAGGATTCCAAAGATTGCTTGTTAGAGATAATATTAGCCACACTATCCAATAACCTTCTGTGACTATAAATAACTGATTCATTTTTAAATTAACTAGTTTTGCATTTGAAATTCTGCAATTTTAGAGGGTTTAATAATAATTGTTTAGGATATTGAAACCTAATGCCGAATAGCTGACAAAATGATTGCATTCAACGAAATAATGGCCGACGAAACCTTCTTTTACTTCAATCTTCCTAAATTATTTAAATTTTACCAGTTATCAATCTCTATATAATCAGACAACTTTATGATAGTAAACGTAACAGATGATCCGACCAGAATCTAACTCATGGCCCATCGATTCTCACACAGCGGTCACTCATTCGACCACTGAGCGCCCTTACGTTACTCAGAATATACCATATATCCTTACATGATTTGTATTATTTTAGTCCAATATTTCTCTTTTAGATATTTTATGAACATCTTCTAATTTTGTATATCCTGGTTTTTCGAATGTGGTTTACGTTTTTAATATATTATAGTTAGTAATCATTATATTCACCCGAAATTAATCAACCTATGATTGAATATATGAGTGGAGGGTGGATCATAAATGGGCTCGGCAGGATATGTAAATAAATATATTTCCATCATATTCTATGTATAGAAAGTACAAGCAATTTGATTATATTATTGTGGTGTAAATGATATGATTAAAATCATAGTAGAAAACTGGACTTAAGGATATATGTTTGACATATTGAAACAGTGATATGCCTTGAATCGAAAGTAAAGATATTTTCAGACTGATGGAATGAAATATGTTGATTGAGTCTGGATATTTATCGACCGTCATTGAAAATGCGACCTTCAGGGTAATATGGGGAAGAAAAACTCATAATTATTACATTGTATGGGGTGAATCAGTCGATGCAAATATTATACTACCCTGTATAACTTTTAATAAATGGATACAAATGTCGAGGCGTGTGGTTTTAATTTAAAGTATTGTCATACACCCTAAAAAATTTTAGAAAATAATATGTAGCAAATTTTCATGATTTGTCATCGGTAATTCCTATTTATTCTTATCAATGACGCACATCACAAAATACATAAATCTATCTGTGACCATTACAGAAAATATACAGAGGCAAAATTTAGCACAGTATGAAAGCGATAAACGGTGTCAATAACTAGCCATAGAAAATAAATCATTCCCGAATATTTTGCCCGAATTTTATTAGTCTAAATAACTTATCACTCATATTTTCACATAAAATGCTTGAGTCCAGGATCTCGGAGAGTCGGTGGAAGCATTTGTTATAAAAGCCTACCACGCAGACTTACATGGTGATCCATATGCCAAAAGCTACTGAAATTCTTAGATAGTGTTTTAAGTGGTATAGATATAAGATCTTACAATTTTCCTAAATACGCAAATTTTTTGAGTCCGAGAATTCGATACAAAAATGTGCTATAGGTTTTAGCAAAATGTCTGAAACTCGAGCCAAAAATGATGGAGCAATTTTATCTGAACATGCGAAACGAATATAATTAAGATTGGCTGCTTATAAAACACAAACCATGTGGCTTTTAGCCAACAATATGACATGACTGTGTTTAAAACGCTATATAATATCAAGATACTACCAACAAAAGTTTATTCACGCCCAGTATCCACAATTTTTTCCTTTTTACAGCACGTCCTTCTTCTATTTCTACGCTTAAAAGATTTAAATATGTCATACCTGAACTTAGTGGTTGATATCATCGTTTCATATTCTCGAAACATTTTTTGTTGCATCGATAATGACATATTAACTTTTAATTACGACTATGTCGTGCCTATAGGGCGCCTTTATATTATGACAATCTCAAAATAGAAGAAATTGATGAATATCATCGACGTCATGGCATCCGATAATTTAAGTTTGTGAAGCGAGCAGGAATCAAAAGATCTATATATATCTCAACTTACTCAGAACAGTAGTACGATTTGCAGCTTCATAGACGTCGCCATAATTATGGAAAATTTTATTCGTTTGACGAGATTTAAGCTATCAAGGGGAAGATGGCATATATCTGGTGTTGACTTCAAATTGTGATGTCTTGTGTAAGGATATATAGATATCCTTAGGTAACGTAACAGCGCTGAATGGTCGAGTTGTATGACCGCTGGGTGAGCATCGATGAGTCGCGGGTTCGACTACGGTTGGATTAACCTTTTACGTTACACTTGTCAGACAGTTAATATAAATTGATCAGCAGAATAACTGGTGTTTTTAAAAGGTATTTTTCAGTTTCACTGAATCCTTATATTAAAATTCACCCTTATTACACTCAAAAATACCACAAAGTGTAATAATTTCACTTCTACTCTTCTTTTTCTCTCGGCTAGAGATTATGATAAGTGGACACAATATCTATTCCCAGACTGTTGCGAGACAATAAAGATTTCTCTAAGTGGTAAATTGCAACCATATATATTTCTAGCAACTCAATCACAGAGCTTGACGTGATACATTAGACAATTTAAGACTAGTTATACTATATTCTTCATAATATTCCCTCATTTGGTTCATATATGTATGTATTACCAACAATCATAACCACTGGCCTATTACAATCCTAATATCTTTGCACATTCTGATGTAAACATTATTAAAACTGACTGTCAAAACAAATATTTAACCAATTAGCCGCGATTTGCAATATTTAAAGTAGTTTCGTCTCTAATATAAGGCTGTAAACTAAACATTGAATCTATTTCACCCAATACCGTGTAAGATGTCATTAACTGATTCCCCCTAGCCGTGATCACAGTCGATTTATCAAATCTGTTTCTCAAGATATTGATGACTCACTGGAGGATCCCCAATTGTATACCAAGCTTATAAATTGTTACCGTTGTCGAAAATACATTAAGAGGATTGTAAATGATTCACACATCATAAGATTTGTACTAGTACCAGTAAAACATCTTCAAAGTCCAATACTTTCTGATCAAGCATTTATAAACGCTTCTGTCGTCAACCGCGAAGACGCGGAGGAAAGCGCCATGCTACTAAATCTATGAATAAAAATCCGAAAACAGACGCAGTGACCAGAGACTTTAGCCAACCAGATCCATTATTCAAAAGCCGGAACGTCAATATCAGGACAACAAGTCTCAAACTCCGACGGAGGGACTTAATCATTCATGTCAAAACATCGAACTAGACGAAGGGGAGTCAGGATATTGGCCGTTAAAATTAGATCTATTTCTACGATTAATTTAATCAGCCTTTCATTCTCTATACCACCAACAAAATGGAAAATTTAAACTTCCTAGAGATTAATATCTTGATTTAGGGATCGTTTCTTTAAATACTAGCTTATATTAGATTAATCAAAATATACGTTGAATTGTATGTTTGTTGCATTTTTTATCAATTTTTTAATGTGGATGAGACATATTTTGAATTTTTAACTATTAAAATCACAACTGTCATGAAATAAAACAATTAAAAATTCTAATAGTACGTCTTAAGATTTCATTTAACTATTTCAAACAAAAGGACAACATATATACAGAGTTTTTTGACAAATACTGCGAATTATGACGATTCTTATTGCGGGCATAAATACACATGATTGATCTTTAGGAATATTATGGAACTTCTGATCGATATTATCAGTTCATTTTGACTCTTTTTGTTGTGAATTATGTTAATTATTGTTTCAAAGAAAACTTAATGAAAAATATTGCTAAAAAAATCCTGATTATCATTAAGAATAACCATAATTGGTGAGTTGCGTAATAACCACCGTCATAATTCGCACTATAAGTTAAAAAACCAATATCAAAATAACATTGATTAAGATATATGTTTTTATCCAAATATCCTGAAGTTATAATAAATTACCATTTTTACCATCTGAAATTTTTAGATTTTTATTAGTTTTTATTGCCTATTGTAAACTGAGTAACTTATTTGTTAGTCTATAATTTTACATTAGGAAATCTGAGATATGACTGATAGATAATTAGTCAACAATTAAAATGATTAATATTCTCTGTAAATATAACAACAAAAATACATAATCATTTGTTTTAGTAGCATCTTACAGGGTTCGCCCTCTATTTTTGCGCAAATCCAATTTAATGTCTCACAAATTCATTTTTGTGACGTTTATTACTGATTTAAACTAGAGTCATTTTTCAAGAATAGTTTACTGGGTTTCCATCACTTTATATTTAGTTTTTAAATCGACATAAATGAAGGAAATATAAAATTATCGTAACTGTCGATATACGACATCAGTATCGATCTCATTTTTCAGATCAAGAGCATCAGCACAATCTATAATCGTTGAATGCGGTGAATTGGAGAGTATGATGTTAAAAATGTTGATGAATTCATGGAGGCACAAAAGCCTCAAATACAAAAATGGCCGATTTTGTCTACATCGAATGTTTTAAGATTGACATTAATTTTATTGATACCTTACTAAATAAAGAAATTTTTGATTATTAATTTATACATTAAATTATAATTATCGTTTCCAATTATTTATTAAATATCCAACTAATGGTATTTATTGATAAGAGAATAATAAGAGGGCATATGACAGATAAATTGGATTCTGCGCAATATAGGATTGGAACAAGGAATTAATTTGGGATAAATTAAAAATATAATTAAAGAAAGTGGAACAGAATCTAAAAATTATTAATGTATAAATTGTTAAATGTTTTTAATAATTGATAACAGAAAACAAATGAATCCCAATTTTATATATTATAACTATTTGAGAAATAATTGATTGGCCATAGATATTTTATTACCGATTTTTGATAATTTCATTACAAAATATCAAACAATAATGTCCGTTATGGGTGTCAATAATTTCACATCGTCTATTCTTAACCAGATCTATTCGTTTCAGAATACCACAGGAAACATCGCCGTAAGTTCAATTGGTCTTTCTGTTTTGATAGGAGTTATCAACATGGGATTGAATGGAAGAAGTTATGATCAAATATCTCCATTTTTGTGGAGAGAATTCGAAAACATCTTTGATATAGAATGTAGGAATATTTCAAATGAAGAAATGACTAAAATTAGAGACTTATGTCATTTATACTCGATGATAAATTCAACGATTTTCTATTCGTGTGAAATATCCAATGATTATGAAATCAAATCAAATAGAATCGGTCTTAATAAAATAAAAGTGAATAATTCAAATCCAATATCCGCATCGAATCAAATGAACGATTGGATTTATTTGAAAACTCGTAGTTCAACCCTCAATATTTTTAACGAATCCATATTGTTAGAAAATAGATTGATATTTATACAAACCGCGTTTTATCATATAGATTGGAAAACTAATTTCAACCCTGAATTTACTGAACAGGAAATCTTTTACGATGATCAAGGTGTGCCTTTACAGGTCTCAATGATGAATCACAAAAATTACGAGAGAATATTCGATTTTCAGCATTACAATTTTAAAATTATTTTCAGGTCTCTTTCTCATGACTCGATGTTTTCTGCGATTATACTACCAAATACAGGCCACAGCGTCGAATCCGTGTTGCGAATTCTCAACGTATTTCCCTAATAATTATAGCTTGACTTACTGGATTTGTATTTCATATTTTCTGCCGTGAAATCCGTACATCTGAAACTTCCAAAATTCACAATTTTGAGTCAAATAGATTATGTGAATACATTCAAGGAACTGGGAATCACTGATATCTTTGATGCAAATCATTCTAATTTTGGAAGGATGACCAATCAAAATGTTTATATCGGAAATTTAATCCATGTTGCAAAAATGGTGATTGATGAAATGGGAAGAGGTGCATCAGTGTCTGAAAAGGGTAAAATCTCAACAGAAATGTCGGAAGCACAGTCATTAGAATTTTTTGTAACAAGGCCTTTCATTTTTTGCGTCTATTCTCGGTATTATATGCGTGCGTTCTTCAGCGCGGTTGTCAAAAATCCAAATGCTGCTTAGATTACAGGAAAATTCTGCTTCTAATTTATCACAATATATTTAGCTCTTATCATTTAATTACTTTTTCGAATTAAGTTTTTTTT
>JWZT01003547.1:96080-113853 GCA_000827895.1 Thelohanellus kitauei
AAATACCTGACTGTATTCTGTATTTTATATACATTTTTATAATTCTAAGTATTTTTTTAAATGTAATACGCTAAATTCTCCATCTCCAGATTTATTCTCAAACTAATATATCTACAATAATGGAATAGAAAATTTGATTATGCGCGCTAAAGTCAGATTAATATATATCCCAAACGAACCCACTATTCGAACTTATATTGTCCTTCTTACAGTTAAGAAATTGTGCGGCAATATTTTATTCATATCACAGAAACTATTCATGAAATTTAAGATGTATATACCTTAATCCTATATATTATATCAATTAATAGAACGGTTTTTGCATTTTTTATGATTATGGATATGTATGCATTGAAATTGTTGGACGAAATAAGTTTTCAATTAATGTATATGGGGAATTCATTTGATATATGAGTGACCTGACTTGGGGCTTGCCCAAGGAACTAATTACTATCTTATATAGATGTACAGCTATATAAGAAATATGTCTATAACATTTCTATGTTTACTGTAAAATAACACGAGAGAATATATCTATATGTTCTAAATTATTCTTCTACGCAATAAATTCTAGAATCGTTGGTTGTTCTTTACTTTCTGCTAATAAACAATGACAAAATTCAAAATAAAGATAAAAGATAAAAATACGAATTATAACGAAAATATTTGGATGCAAATTAATTATAGCATTTTTGAAGATTACAAGTTATAGAAAATGTAAAATTACATATTTTCGAATATGTATATGAAATTTATGTGTTTATACCATTCATTTCAATTGATATAAATCATTTATTTTGATTGATAGTTTGAATAATAATGGCAAAAATCCATTGTAACTTATATGGTCATTCATTCATGAAAAATATCAAAAAATAATAATAAAAAGTATTATTAATTCATTCTAAAAAATCATTCAAAGAATGAATTATTTGTTTAATAATAACCTCTTTTTTTAAGTATAAATAGCATTATTTTAATGGTATGCGCAATTGGATTTATTCTTGTAATTCAATAACCGAAAGCATTAATTTGGTTAATTATATATGTATCAAATTTTTATTGTGATTTCTATATTGCTCCAAACGATTAATCCTACAGTATTTCATGGTTTTAAATTTCAGATTTTCCAATTTACAATAAAAGGCTGGAATGTTACACTTGAAATCCATACAGAACTTAACGGCTCGTTTAGTTATTCACTACCTGTAAAGATTGATTCTTATCGTTTCATCATCGATGTTATGGATTGGGAGGATGTGAAAGTTGGAGATGATTATGTTGTTTGTACTGGCTATAACCATGTGGGTGAATTTAATTAGGATATTTTGAATTTTCTAATGGTATACAGTTATCACCCTCAAAAAGGATTTAAGATTTCTGAATTTGAATTCTTTTTACATTCAAATTATGATAAAAGTAACATATTTTATACATAGAAATCATTCGTATGGGAATAAAGTATGGAAAATACATAAAACCTGAATCGTTTTCTATTGAGGATCATTTTTTGGATATTTTTAATGAGAATAAATTGGGTACTAAAGATATAAGCTTGGACATCACTCAGGTGAAGGTTACGTTTTCCCCAGCAACAGTAAAATTTACTAACAATAGTATAATTCCAGGTATGAAAAATCAATGTTTAATTTATGAGTTTTAGGCGATATTAATAAATGATGATACAGTATGATATTTATATTATTATATTCACCTTATTTTTTGGTTTTTCTAATATTGGAAACTCCATCATTATTCTTTTAATCCGAAAATAGTTTCGAAAGATCTTCAGACTACCTCCAATTTACCGGTTATGATACCAGTGTTTGTTTCCGACCACTTCTGTTCAATATTCTTGAAGTTTCTCATGATGGTCGTAGTCATTCGGTTTTTAAATAGGATTAATGTTACACCGGATTTTTATTATCCTTCTAAATGATCACCTATTATTTTAAAAAAATGACTATTAGTTTTTAATCATTATATGCGTTCATCATTTTCGTTCGCGGTTTTTCATGTCCATTTTCAAATGTATTGAATTCAGGTTATAATTTTATGGATGGTTTTCGATCGTAAAAACCTTGTATTTTACAGCTTTGATCAGTCAATTATTTATTTCGTTAAATGAAATTCCACTCTAAATCTTACTAAAATGTATGTAAATTAATATTTAATATCAAGAAATGCCGTCATGTTTTTTAATAGTTGTAATGGCAGCAGTTAATAAAACATCCACTTTTTTATAACGGTTTTCAGAATTAAAAAATAGTTTTTGATTTTTTGCATGTCGAATTGGAAACGTAATGCCTTTCTCTGTAGATTTCGGAATAGAGGCAATTTACGGAATGATAAATAGTTTATGTTTTAACATGAAAATATTTTTTTTAATCTGTAACAATTGCGGAGTTATTATATATGCTCAACCAGCAACTAAACCTAATTGCATTATATTTAAATTAGATTTTGAAAATCAAATTTATTTTTCATTTTAAATATTCTGTTTTAAACATTTCTATGATACCGGATTTTACATTCAATCGTTTCAACGCCATTGCGCGTGCGTATATTTTTGGTCTTAATGTGGGATATTTTATTTATCTTTCGTCGTAATTGACACTTTTAATGATAATTCTTAAAATGTCCATATTAAATTCTTCGTTTTCTGTCATGATTAAAATAAATGTGCCATAAAAAATGACGCGCACACGTTTGGTGGCAAACGTTTAAATGTAAAATCTGGTATTTAAATACATATCGTGTAGTTAATATCTGATTTCACAAAATGGGGAAATGGATTATCAATAATATATTTGTTAATTATTCCTATTTAAATTAAAATTACCATGTAATCCGTCCTAATAGAATCTGAACATTTATTATTTATCATTATTGGTAATTCGCCTACCTCAGAGAAATTTTATACTCATAGTCTGGGTGAGTATTCCGTGCTTTTCGAATGCTTTTACTTGTTGAACGCATCATATATCATGAGTTAATCTAGCCATTCGAGAATCATTATCTTGTTATTTAATATTTAAATGATGGTTGAGCCTGTTTAAACTTTTTTAGCAGGATATTTAGATGTGTTTCCATCCTTTTTTATAAATTCATACCTGGTTTAACGCACTTTGCCTAATTGCAAATAATTCTCCCACGTTTATTGCGCAGTCAAAATATCCGAAAATGACATCGTTTAAGGGCAAGGCGATAATTACAGTCAGTTAAGGATAGGAACGCATACGATGTCTTACAGTTGACTCTATATTGGCTTTGGATATCAGTAACGCTCTGATTAACTGCCAATTATGGACTGGTCAGAGGACCGTGCACTTAAACGGACTTGTCAGCGAATGATTTTCTTATTAACTAATGTAAAATTTTCATAAAATCACTGATAAACTTGTTTATACTATTTAGAATAAGAAACCGTAAAAATAGGGGACGAAAACCATAAATTGTAACGACACTGATTTTTATTCCAAATTTCGAGTAGTCGCTGATGTTTCTTAAATAAGATAATTATTTCCTTGGATTTTTGGGCTCTAATAGGGCAAATACACTACTTTCTTGATAGTCATTATTCGAGTAGTCACAGTGTGGAAAGAAGATGTTTTTCTGTTTGAAATTCAGTATATAGTTATTTTATCTAGACGTTAGTTAACGACGGATATGGCCCGAATATATTTGATACTCTCATGCATGGATCAATGTCATCGAATGCATGTATTTTCTTGTTCAAAGGCCATCCACTTAAACAGATTTCTCTGTAACGTATTTCCTGGTCTATAGGCCAAAACTTTATATGAGCCGGACCCCTAAATTTTCATTTTGTATATATATTCGCCGCTGCGGTGTATATGCCGCAAGGATCAAATCTTGAAAAAAGTCGCGGCTTATACACCTGAAAGTGCGGTATATTAAATAGACCGAGCTTACTGTATTCATATCTGGTAAATAACACCATTTCTATTATAGTAGAAAGCTCAACATCAAGATTTATGTATAAGCCATTAAAATCAAAGTTGACTTCAATCCTATTTAATGATTTTTATATATATACAGTACAGCGTGTCTAATTTTCTCCCTTTCAGTTTTTCAGTCTTGACTATTTTTGATCATAAACAATTTTCCTTGAATTCTCACTATGATTCGCATGTTGGAATATTTCGAAATTATTGTTTTCATATGACTTCGCGTGCGCAGAATAAACGTTGAAATCCATGTCAAATACATTGCTTTGTCATTAAATATAAGAAAAAAATTGTCATGATTCATTAATAGAAGCTATTATGAACCTTCACATAATTTGTGTCGGAGGTTAAGTTCCGTTATCAGTAGATATAGCTGCTCAATCGATTTTTCCAAATAACAGTCCCAAAAATAGTATTGAGCTTTCACCAATAGATCCAAACAGAGAAAGGTATATTCACTTAAGTAAGTATAAAGAATTAAAGACAAAATTCTTAAAAATGCTGCAGTTAACAGATTCTGACAATCCCCCTCTACTAAAAAAGGTTAAGAAGCTCTTACCAGCGAACGAATGCTGATTTGGTAACGTAGCTCTAGTGGGCCAACGGATGGGGCTGAGTGTTTAGCGGGTGGGAACCCTGCATTACCCTAACTGCGCGCAGAAGGGTGCCTCTTTGGAGTACTACCCTACAGGTACGTGTACAATTGCATTCGCCGTCGACGTAAAGTCCGTGCAGAAATGCACCTGTTCAGTTTTGTACACCTCCACTGACCGGTGTCAAAAAATAGATAGTTCTTAAACTGTCAAACAAATCAGAAAAAACGCCAACACGATTCAAACAATAGAACATAAATTGTATGACTGCGGTTGTTTCTTGACATGGAATAGAACATTCAGTGCCGATAGATGAGAATTTGGACAATTTAAAAAAAAAATTTAAAAATTAATTTTAAAGTCAGGACATAAAAGTGAACATGTACATTTGGATATAATCATATGAAACATTCATCACCTGAAAAATGGAACTGTAATCTACGTTTCGTGTTATTTTAGGATAAATTAATGATTTTTACTGTAATTAACCAATATTCTTTGTTAACCCTGTCTATTTTTCATTTTTTTCCAAATCTTGTCCCCAATTTCTGAAAATCGGACAGGGTGTACTGGTTATGAAAATCGATTTTTCTGGTCGTGATTTATTTGTGAATATTTGACTGACCCGTTAATTATTTTTATCGATAAAAATTGGCTTTATAATTGAAGAATTTCTTTTATAATCAAAATATATACACTCATTCTGATAAATTGTAAAGATTATTGATTTAATCTCGAATAATCTCGTGAAATTGTGGGTAATTTGATATCCATACAATATCATTTCGATTTTATTACTGGATAATAATTTCAATAATGGCTAATTAGATTTTATCTGCTAGGATTTAAAGGATGTCGGCAATAGGAGTTAATAATTTTACCTCCATGATTCTTAATCATCTTTATTCATCCAAAAATGTAACAGGAAACATCGCATTTAGTGGCATGAATCTTTATATTATTCTAGGAGCCCTCAATTTTGGAATCAAAGGAAGAAGCTACCATCAATTATCGAATTTTTTAGGAGAAAATCATGATGAAATTCATGCTGAAAACTGGAAATATTCAAATACTGCCAGAAAATGGAATTATCTTAAATATTTATCTCAAACATTTTCAGGAATGAAATCAGCTCTTTTCTGCCCATGTAACATATCTGATCATTATCAAGAAATTTTGAATTTATTGTTTAATATTACATTTATAAAAATAAATGAATCGAATATATTCGATTCAACTCGTGTGATGAATGATTGGATTACTCGACAGACGAAAAGGTGGATTTGGAACATGTTTGAATCTCCGATGCTTGATAAGAATACAATGATATTTATAAATACATTTTCGTTCTACGCAGGATCGAAAAATAATTTCAATCCTTATCTGACGAAACAGGAAATATTTTACGATGATAAAGGTCAGCCAATAAATGTTGCAATGATGAACCAGAACAATTTTAACTATATTTATGATTCACCTAATGATAATTTCCGTATTCTCTTCAAACCATTAAAGCATGAACATTTTTCTACAATAGTATTGCCCAGACCAGGCTACGGGGTGGCTGAGGCGCTGAAAAGTTTAAATGTATTTTTGTGATTTAACAAGCTTGATGAAATTTACACATATTTGGAAAATTCTTCTATAAAATTTGTAAAATTGAAGTTGCCCAAATTCAGGATATTGGATAACTATGATTTTGTGAACACATTAAAGAATTTCGGTGTCACAGATATTTTTGACCGAAACCATGCCGATTTTGGATTGATGACAAATGATACTGTTTTCATCGGCAGCCTAATCCAATTCGCGAATATTGTAATCGATCAGCCAGGATTAACGGCAAATGGAGGGGTTGAGGATCAAAAGGACAAATTGAACTTAACGTCAGAAGAATTTTATGTAACAAAGCCCTTTTTATACTTCGTCTATTCATATTCATCGCCTCATGTGCTTATAAGTACCATAGTGACAAATCCAAACATATCTTAGAATAAACAAAAATGTTTTGGAATTTTTATCAAAATAGTAACAATTTTTACTTTTATATTTTCAAAAACGAAATCACCCGAAGTACGAGAATATATCAATTGTTCTTTACAAATAGGCATATAACAGTGTAGCCAAAACCTGTGGAGTTTTTGTGTTGATATTGAACAAAAAACCGTTAAAATTCTCTTGTTCAGGGATTAATGTAGGATTAATTAATGTCGAACGATAACTAGGGGTATAAAGATGGCATGATCATTGTGAGAAAGTAGTTTCAAATTCATGACATAAATATCGATATTATGAGCGAAATTTCTAAATTTTTAAGTCCATAAATCTAAAAGGGTAATTGATAGACCAATTATCACTAGATAGATGTAATTATTAAAAGATTTAATTAATGTTTAATTTTAGTACCTTAAAACGCATGCGGGTAAACTGGAAAAAAATAAATATCATTTTTTCAAAATAAGCTGATTATAATGAATTCATTAAAGTTATTTTGCGATTAATTATTCGTTAATCGTTGGATCTCTTTTTTAAAAAATAAATGTCTGGTTATTTTTGTATATTGATGACGTGTAATAAGTGTTTATACCAACAGTTTATAGACGATGTCATTAACCAATATTCAACGATATTACTTATAATTAGTACGCAAGTAATGGTATTATGTTATTAATATCCATAATAGAGAATTAATGACATAATCAGACTATAATCATTCTATTTTGTTAATCAAGCAGTTTTTTTTTAACGTTAAAAACCAGATTGATCATTGAAATCTGGATTAAAAACTGAACAGTTTTATTATACTGTCAAAATTTTAGAATTGAGTAATTCAAAATTTTGGATATTTTGAACATTAATATGACTAGTTATGTAAACGATTCCTGCGCAATCGCTTAATCCAAAATATGTAAATGATGATGAGTGTTAAAATCATTAATTAACTTTTTAATACAAATCATTTCAGTTAGATTCTTCATAATTTCTTATTTCAACTAAATTTTAAAAGTTGGTAATATTTGAATGTCACACCCTGAACATTTGTGACGAAAAATTTAATAAATAAGAAAAAAAAATCTTTTTGAGTTGTTTTTTATGTTTTCTTTTGACCTCAGCCTTTAGAGATATTCAAACCTGCACTGGTACATTATCGAACGAACTTCACATCGATCACAATTGCGATGTTGTTCACGTGCAACAATCCCGTCCTTGGTCGCAATCCGGTTAGGCACTAGTCTGCACAGGAGACTCTGGTAGTTCAAGCATACCTCTGCCCACTAGAGCTACGGTACCAAAGATGCCTTCGTTCGCTGGTATTGTTGTTTTACCATCCCATTTATCACAAAATATAGAGCATTGGAAAAACTACATATTATTAGCTCAAATTCTTACAACCATAATTATTCTATATATCCTGGGTACCAAAATCATTAACTTAATCTTAATATGTTTTAACATGAGGTACCACAAATTTAAATGTTGAGGTTTCTGCAATATTTAAGCATCGATATGGATCCAAATGCGTCGTAGTCACCCATAAAACCAACCCCACCCCTCCCCCTCCATTTTATCTAAAATGCCCACAATAATATTTACCGAGATGATTTAATTACCTATCCATTTGACACCAATCATTAGGAAAATAAAAGCATACAACTTTCTAATTATGGCAGATATAGAACCAACTAAGTATTCGCTGGAGCCTTTCAATAAAACGTTTAGAAATATCTTGAAACAAATTTTATTTTATTAAAATCAACAGCGAGATTTTGAAGAAATCTAAATTTGATAACGATTCAGAATTGCATAAAAGTTATCATTACAGAAAATCATAAATCTGTCCGACAAAAATCTATCCTGTACAAATGCGGTAAGTAAAAAACAGGAATATAGGCTAAAACAAATTCAAATGTTGCGAAGGCGATTTTAACACCACAAAGATCGGCGACATAATGAAAACTTAATGATATATAAAAATGGATTTCATACAGGGTTTCGGATGATTTTTGTTTTTTTCGTATCAAAAATATTCTACGAAAATATCAATGAATTGCGATAATATCACATACAGAGTTTGACAACAATACTTCTCTGTCTAAAATCATTTTTAAAAATCATAGTTAAATCGTGCCGCATCTCATATTCCGAATGTTTTTAAATCAGTTAAAATCAGAACAATTATCAAAACTGATTGTGTGATTGAAAAATATAAATTAATATGAGAATTAACAGCATTTCTGTTTTACAGAACAATAATTAATTTCGTTGGTAACTTTTGGCGGCCTAGGGTCCGCTTTACGCGCTTTGTGTACCACCTATGTACATTGTTAACTTCTACTCAACATAAAGCTGTCTTGTAGCTGATTTAATCAAACGAAACAAAAATACTCAATGATAAAAATATTCTGACGGAAAATAGTATCCGATTTTTTTTAAAGCATTGCTGGGTTTGGACTTGTAACAATCGCGCTAAAAAGCACAATCTTGTACGAATATGAATAGATAATGAATATAAAAGGTCTGTTCGCGTGAAAATCTTGTGCTTCTGAAATTGATACTTGCATCAAATCCTCGAAAGTTAAGGCGGTTTCGTCCATGTCAGTAACAGAAATATTTGCAACTTGGATAATATTTCCAATAACAACAGAATGATTGGTCATCCTACCAAAATCAGACCTATCATGGCTAAAAATATATGTGACCCCGAGTTTCATGATTGTGTTTTTGAAATCATATTGACTCAATATATCGAATTTTGGCAGTTTTAAATTAATATATTTTAATGTAGAATTTTCAAAATAATTTGGCATTTCATCAAACTGAATATATTTGAGAAAATACTTCAAGAGATGGCAGGACATCTGCGATAGTATACCCTTCATTTGGAAGAATAATAGCGGAATATAGACCTTGTTGATTAAGAGGTTTGAAAAGAATACTGAAATTACGATACGATAAATCGTAAACACGATTATAGCTTCGTTGATTCATCATGGCGACAGTTAACGACTGACCTTGGTCGTCATAAAATAATTCTGTTTCAGTTGATTCAGATTGAAAATTTGTCCTCCAATCCACCTGAAATGATAGGGCATTAAAAAGGATGATGTTATATTCACTCATCATATCAATACTAAATATTTTCCCTGTTGATCCATTCGTCAGCTGATATATCCATTCATTCATTTGACGAGAGGACCGGACTTTATTTTCGAAATTAATATATATTTTATAAAGATCAAAAATTATTGTTGAAATTAACTTATAGCGATCGTATAAGTGGCATGAGTGGAAAATTGCTGAATTTGACGTGGATAATTGTTCGGATAATTTTTGAAGATAAAACCATTTTTGAGCAGTTTTGGAGCTTCTCCATGTATCGAAAAAAAGACCTTCGAAACGCTCCCCTAATAAATCTCCTAGTTGGCGGTAGCACTTTCCTTTTAGTCCAAAATTGATAGCCCCGAGCAGAACATAGAGATTCAGGGCACTGAATGCAATATTTCCAGTTGAATCGTGTGGTGAATAGATTTCATTAAGAATAGCAGATGTTATTTCATTCACCCTTTCCACCGACATAATTTTTGATATTATAGAACCTATTTGTACACAATCAGCAGATATTAGCTAATTATAGATGATTATTGAATAATATGATAAATAGTTGTAATTTGATCCTTAATTAAATTATAACTATTTTTACCCAATAATTTTAACATTATATATCCCATCTATCGTATAATTGATAGATAATCTTATGTGGAAATAATAAGGGCCATTTTTGAACTTTTAAAATTGTTCTTGGAATGTGAGGTGTTCTCGAGGTTATAGACCACTCCTGCTTGTGAAATGTCATGAAGATATTGGATGGTATGGTCGCGAGGTATCGTCGTTTTCTGGATATTTTGTGTATGAATGGCTGTATCATCAATCAATATTCAGCGGATTATTGTCGTTATACTTCAGAGTCATCTGGACATGTCAGATGTCTTAAAATGTCCTTTTTGCTGAGTTGATTTCATTACGAATTTGATAAAATACGAGAAGATGTTACAATGTTTTTTACCACGTAGGCCTAACACGGCCTCATCCAATAATAATAAAATATCATAAAAATTTACATAAAAAAAAATATTTTGTATTTATTGAAGAGTTCTACGCATGACTTTTACCACGTTAATCTCTGTTTTTAGTTTCCATGCATCATGTTGAACAAAATGAACATATTTACATGCGTTACCACGCTCTATGACGTCATAATTCAGACTTTAGAATATACACAATTCAACAACAAAACTATAATAAATTATACATATATTTATATTCATAAAAAGTATCTCATAAACATTTTTCACGATGGTGTCCGGTTAAACACAAAAGATAATTATGGGTGCGCGATATATATTGGTTTTAACCCTTATTATTTATAGATCACTGATCATGTTTTATGTTCACAAAAAAATGGGTTATCGTTTAATATCTATTCGTTATATTTAAAAAGGTCGAAAAATACTTTTGGCCATACGTTTAAGGAATTGAGATCGAAACTCAACTTTTGTATTTTTAATAACAGTTTTTTAAGCCCGTCATTAACAAATTATAAAAAATTACAATAAAATGTCTACCTAATACCTATGAGCTGAATGTTGAGTTTATAAAACACAAATTTCTTTAAACTGTCAAAGGCGATTAAGTGCACTCCGATTAAGCCCATTCTTCAGTAAGCTGCACGTTTTGTCCTGTTCCTGAGTTTACTGTGAGTATTTTTTCACAAATACGATAAATGTTATAATAGGCGTTCTAAATTGATTATTATTTTGTTTTTTATTAAAACTGACTATTTACAAATAGTGAAGACCATAATCTTGTGTAAGTTACATAAGTAAAGTTAAATGACTGTCGGACAGAAATTTATCTGATATTAATGAGCAATATCATTCCTAATAAAAACAGTCGATATTGATCAAGTTTAAGAGTCTAGTTATCAAGCTATGGGTGCGATCTGAAATATAGGATAGAGGTCTAAATATTTATATCAACAGATTTTTTGTATACTTTGGACATTTTAATGAGATTTTGATAAAATATCTTGAGTTATGAAACTATAGACATATTATTCAAATATTAACAGATCGCACATGGTCGATATTATCCAAATAACAGTAAAACATTTATGAATTTGTTTAAAATAAAATAATCATTTTAATTCTAATGGAACTATTTAACCGCTCTTTAATTAAGGTTTCCTCGTCAAAAAATGGATGATTTCGTTTTTTCAGGCCGTCATTTTTGGATATTTGGCATTTTTATTAGAATATATGAGGAAGATCTTTCCCATCTATCAAATATATTAGGGATATATTTGAAAATATGTTCTACGCAAAAGAGAGTGGTGAAAATTTGAGATGTATAATTTAACATCTAAAGACTCAAATATATCTGGGAACCGTATTCTCATAAATTTAATAAAGAAAAACTAACAGAAATAAGGTAATATGGGAGGAAAGAACAAATTAAATTAATTGTGGACAGATTGCGCGCATTTAATAATTTCGATCAGATCCAAACAGTTAAAATATTTGTGAATATGGATCGTTTGAGAGGTTGACAATATAATAATTGTGTAATACGTGTTCAAGGTGTATATCATCATCTATGACAAAATCATGCTTCAACTTCCCATGAATCTACCCTTAAAATATGTCCGGGTGCCAATTATTTGTTAGAGATATCGAAATAAATCTACGAGGTTGATTTTTAATTCGATTCTTTGCAACACGCATTAAATAAATAATCCTCAATCAATCAAGGGTACAATAATTTATGTTAAAGAAAAAATCTTTATTTTCATTTATAAATAAATGAAATTGAAGTGGAGGACGAAACAATTATGATATGTTGATCATATATCGTAAAAGATATTTATGGCTGGTAATTAAATGTATTACATCCGCGTAGATGTATGTATGCCTAATAACATGAATGCAATTGAGGATTTTTAATTTATGATCAGACAGTTATTCTGTAAATGAGGATATAGCTAAGAAAACAGAATCCACGAAAAGGTTGTAGATTTGTTAAATATGCAGTAGAGAATAGATCATGTGTTCCACTCACATTACTATGATAAAATAGACGTTGAGCGCGCGTTCAAAAATCAAAATTTACATTCCGAAATTTCTGATGGAATCATACCCCTCGAAATTATCCATATCGACAACATTATTAATTGAGTGTATACGTGAAGAAAAAAATCACGAAGTCACATAGATAAATACAATAGACCCCATAGTATGAAAAGATGCCTTAGTAGGCAATTTTCCAAATGGATATGCATTGAATGCAAATTACCCACCATTCACACCAGAATCAGTTATCCGATTCGGGCACTGTTTGGTATTTAACTTTGGCCATCACCTGATATTGATTAATTGGTAAAGCATGAATCAGTCATTTTTCCATTTAGAACAATAAATAATCTGTTTTTTAAACTCCACTTTAACTCCAAGGATGGGTCAAAAATTTCACAGCAATTTTTAAAAAACGTGTTTAATACCCAATATTTACAAATTGAATATATCTAGTGTTTAAATATCCATGCTTTTAATATAGGCCAATAATATTTAATATAGATGTTCGTATATTTTAGCGCGCGCGCGATATTTGGAACTTAAACCACATAGCTCTGCTCATAAACTCAATTCTCTTTCGTGGAGCGTCTTTACATTTAAACTAAGATTCACCAATTATTATTTAATCTTTTTCTAAATCTGTATAAACCTATGAAAGTTATATTTCTGTAAAATTTGTTTTGCATCTTTTGAATACTACATGCATTTAAACCGTATTTTGTTATGGAGAAATAATGGAAGCTATAGTTAACTATTAATTTCCAATCCATTTTAAAATGATAAAAATTTCTGGAAGACCGTATAGATTTTTCATTAAAACATTTAGTTGTACCTAGTTGGCCCCAGAATTGAAAATTGATTGAGCAAAACAGAAAAATGGCTGATCAACGCTTTTTGTAACTAAGTGTCAGCTTATAAATTAACTACCAAATTCTTAAGGGAAGGTAAAAACAAATTTCAATAGTTGATCTTTATTTTAATAGTTTAAATTGTAAATCAGGGTTAATATTTAGATATCCTGGTAATGTAACCTAAATTAAACAATCGTTTGAAGATACTTCAATGTATTGATTATTATTGAAAAGAAGGAATTGAAACTAGGATGATTATTATAATTAAATGTAGATTAATTAAACACCCGCAATTATACAAAAACCTGAGACGAGAATCTTTGAATCAGTGATTGAAAATGAATGATAGGTTTATTTGCTATACAAATGATCTAATATGAGTCAAATATAATGTATGATCTCTTATTTGAGACATTTTGAGAAAAAATGGGTTGTTGGTATGGTTATTAAAATATTTACAGTAAAATGAATACACTAAGGGAAGTAGCTTAGACATACATTCAAAAATTCCATGTACTCTTTCTTACAAATTAAACTGATTTAACATGAATTTGAACTTTCACATAGTTACGCATTATATTAGGGAAACTGGTATGAATTTACTGCTAAGAAATATTTCAGTTCTGACAAACTAACTCAGGTCTTAATATAACTATCTCTCGACTCACGGTAGATTCTTTCCACCGGAAACAGTGTAAATAACAGCGTGTCAACAGAAATCGAGAATGAATGTAAAATATATACATTGGTTAAACTTAATTTGAAACCGTGTAAAATAAACGGTAAATATACAGAAAAAGGATAGATTAGTGCATAAAAACCACGTAAACTAACACCAGGATCTCAGAAGGATCAGGGAATATTTTTCGATCGTCGAAAATTGGTGAAAAAGTCGTAGTCTTGCAATATTAAACTCCATACATATTATATTTCTGTTTTAAAAAAAACGAAATACACCCATTTGGAACAAGTAATAACAAAATGTGAATTATGACACAAATTTAAAAAAATCAAAAATAATAATAAAAGACAATTGTTTTCATCGAAATTTTAAAATGAGAGGTCATTTATACTTCATTTGTGTTTAAGCTCATTCTTCGGCGGTTAAAACGTTTTCAAAGTCTTTAAGTTATTCTTTTTTCTCATGAAATCCAAAATAACCATTTTGTTGTCTGTCTAACCTCTATGTATAGTTTTTCATTGGCCAACCTTCATGTTTTTGTTCGTGTAAAATTAGCGTAGAAACTCGTGATTACAGGAGTATGTTTATTCAGAACATAGTAATTTTAATAACTACACTAACAAAGAGAGAGACTCAAAATTAGGATAGAAATTCTGATTTATCTCAAATGCGCACTTTCTAAAAAATCAAAACAACCGTTGCTCCTATTTGGATAGATTTAGTTTCATTTTAATGGTTAAGGATAAAATTTAGATGACTTCTTTTCCGAGGTTACTGATTTCCACCATAAATATATTTCTGAAACACAAATATTTAGTTTGCGCATAATTTAAATTTAAAATATTCTCATAATGAGTCAATTAGATAGAGGTATTTGTGTACGGAATATTTAAATATTATTTCAAAACTGATACGAAATATTGAGCGAAATTGTAAATGTTAGATTCAGGTCTGGTAATCGACTCCTCATCGGGATCTCAAACAATAGTTACTGGTTTGTGCATGCGCTGTAGATTCTAATAAACTAATTTAATATTTTTCCTGGGATTATATCGCGACTATTTTACATACCAAAGAAATTCCATGGTCGTGTTTTTGATCTGATATATTTAATTAAATTTAAAGCTAAAAAGCTTCTAAAAGTATTTGAATAGACGGGGAAATACAATACGCTACATATCTATTAAAATTACTATATTGGTGGCAAAACCATGTGCTGTTGTCATGTTGATTTGACAAATTTGCTTCCACTTTATTGACTCAAAAGAGTCAAACTAGCTTTAATTATTTATCTCAGTGTCTATTAGGTTTCAAAAACACAATATATGAAGCCGAAAAATAATTAAAGTCAGTCAGCTAAATACCCTTGTGTTTATTAGATATCATGATCATTTTGTGGTTATTCGTCGCTTGTCACCTCCCTCATATTTCATCTTGAATTTTGCTAGCATTTTTAATTTTTCATCTTCTAATTGATGTAAATAACGAATGTGACTGTCATGTTTTTCATAAGGTTCAATGCAAGATCTGCAAAGATCTAATAATTAATAAAAATGTCGCTACATTTATGCGTAATTGTCTCGACCCTAAAATGGAATATAGAAATGTCAAACTTGAGTTAAATTCGAATGTATCTTCATCGAGAACTTCGTTAGTTCATTCAAATTTTCGTCGTGTTTCGTCTCGTCCTCATTTTCGTATTCTCTCTCGTCGAGATGGGTGATCAAACAAGAGTGTGATAACTCGTGTTCATGCCTCAAAACTTCTCCTATTTGTACAGTAATTCTGCGTTGTTCCCCTCAACGAGTGCTTAACCGCATTTATATCCCCAAGTAATACAATTCTAGATTCCTTACTCAATCTTTCCCTGATAATAACTTAAATCATTACATTTGTCACATAAACGTCAACAGCATTCAGATAGAAAGTTAGAGCATGGCAATCCATTATAATGGAAGACGGGGTCTGTATAACGCTCTGCGCCAAAACTTCACGTACCGTAGCGATTTAAACAAAAGGCGGTAATATACCTTCAACATATTGGATTTTTCTAGTTGTTTATTATTTCTTTTGATAGATATGCACGTGAGAAATTTCACACCTTCCGCAAAGTATCACGCTGAGCGGGACCCAGGGCACTTCTCTCATTTATCGTGAAAACCCTCACGTCGACACCTTAAGCAAACGCCTTTAGACCGTATATTTCTTTGATTTTCGGACATCAGAGTTCTCGTAGCAGATCACCTCAGTCGCTTGGTTGGAAATTACACGAGACTTTGCACTGCCTCTCGAAATGAAAAGCAATGCTGCAGATTCTACGTCATCAGTCAGGGTTTTCTAAAGGTCCGAAAATTGAGCAAGAAGCTTTTCTTGAACATCTGATTGGTTAAGGCCGATAATAAACTGGTCCCATAACATGTTGTCAAGGATTGGTTTGCAATGGCCGTCGAAAGAGGGACTGCACAGTCATGACTCAAAAGATCGAATATATTCGTCTGGTCTCCTGACATATATAACGAAAATTCTCGGCGTTCCACGAATAGGTTACTCTTCTTTCTGTAACGGAAGGTCATCGCATGACAGACATCTTGATAGGTTAGGGCTTCAAGGTCTCAACCTACTTGTTCACTTAGAATCTGGAAATGCTTTGGAGTGAGTGAGCTCCCTAGATGGTCTCATTTAAGTGCATTTGCACGAGGTGAAATGTCTCGGAGAATCTGTACTTTTAGCTTCAGTTAGAAATTCCCAATGTAGTTGTCCCAGTCTTCTTTTCTTCATCGAAAGCATCGAACTTGAAATCTTGAAGCTTTGGGTAGAAATCTTCGGTATACACACACGTCGCCATATGCAGTGACTAGAAGAATAATAATTCTAACGAGCACACGAGAGCATGTATAGTATCTAATCACATGTTCGTTTTTTATAGTATATAAATGCAGCTTTCGACCGATCAACGTTCCAATTATGAATCTGAATTAATCCAGAATCTATGTTCAATTCTTTCTACGAAAAAAATGGGTCGACGAATATTTACCAATCAACTACTGACCTGGTAGAACGATTCAGAAATTCACTCAAAGAACTGGGCTGCTCTACATGATAAGAAACTGAAAAAGACTGATATGGTCATTTACACCAGGTCAATTTCGCAATTCTCTACGCTATTTCGGAACTACTCGTTTATTTGCTGTGCGCTTATTTTTCGTAAATTAAATGAAAATTCCCATTCATTTCCTTATCGATGAAACCTCTGAAAAATAGTAGCCCTTCAAAAACAATAACTGCACATATTTGAAAACGAATTACAATAATAATCTCAAAAAAACCTTCAACAATATTCAAAAGTATTCAAGGCAACAAATGAAACTTATCTACGGTTATAAGGTATGAATGTCACTACTATGAGAATTTTTGTACCAAGATAGCTGTCCAAAAATCATTGATATGAAATTTAGACGACAGTTTAGGATTGATTGACCGCCGACCTCCAGTTTATATGATTCAAAGGGTTTTTGGCAAATTATACCATTAAATACATCAAGAAGAG
>JWZT01003547.1:122793-140399 GCA_000827895.1 Thelohanellus kitauei
GTTTTGGGCTATGCTAATCCATTTAGAAAACAATGCATTCCTATTATGAATGAATTGGACCAATTCAATTTTAAAATTATTACATTTTTGAAATATCGTAGGTTTGAGTATGTTTTGTTTACCCAATAAATTAAGCTAAACTAAAACGTTTACACATAATTTAGGAAGGCCGGCGTTTATAAATTGATTAACCTGTTAAAATGTGAATCATATGTTCATGGAGAAGATTTAATAATTAATTTAAAACAATCAGCATTATACATGTTCATACGCGCTGCTGGTTCATAATTTCATCTGGATATTATCTCGTGTTTCAAAATCTTATAAGGCATGCCTTTCTCGCATTATGTTTCAATGTGAAATTATGATAGTTTTTTTGTTCGTTGCTTTGTGTCTACAAACTTTTGAGTCGATACCTAATTGTATTGATTAAAATTATAATGATATATAATTGAATTAATTTTAAAACACTTACAAACTGCGGCCTAGTTCCGACGTAATCTTGAACTTGAATATCGGCTAATGGACGGAAATTTTTCGGATTCATCTGATCAAATTGAGAATATGGTTGAGACGTATTGTTCATGATATTATAGAACCTTTAGGAGAATGCAAAACGAATATCAATCACTACTCAAGACTGCCATAGCCCACAAAGATGCTCAACGTTACGAAAGTATTTTGAAACTCACATCCAGAAGCGGGCGAGGTTTTTGCTAAAGCTGCAAAATTATTGTATTCTCACCAAATGGATTACACTAAAGTGATTAAAAGATACAATGATGCAGCAGAATGTTTTCTTCGGATAAAGGATGGCCGTGCGTTTAATTGCTATCTAAGTGCTATCGATATTGATGTGAACAAAGTAATGTTGATATTTATTACCAGGGAGTTATTGAGAAAGCGATTGAGAATTGTTTTATATCGGGATATAAATGCGATTTAGAACTCGGTGATAAGTACAAGGCAGAAGAACTCTATAAAAAAGGTGAGGAATTGAGGCATGAACACAAGTTGTCACACTCTTGTGTGATCACACGTTTCGACAAGAGTAAACACGGGAAAGATTTGAATAAAGCCTTAGATATTTATGAAAAGGTAAATGTGAATTCCATTCAAGTTCGCGGTGAAAATACCAACTTCTGATGGCTATGAAATATCACATCAAGGTATTGTATTTTGATTGATTTTTAGCTCTGTGTAGACGCTGTATTGACGCGCATCAAAAACTACATCATCTCATTTTTTCTGCTACTCGGTTACATGATGAATATCAAAATATGGTAATAGCAAGAACTGCAGAAGAATGAAACGAATGGTGACTTTAAAAACAAATAAAAGACAAATATAAAAGTCAAGCATACAATAAATATAAAAAATATAACCAAAAAAATCTGATGCTTATAAAGCCATAGTATAATTATTTATGTGCTTCATTTACTGCATTGTTTAAATCCTCGCATATATTTTGTCTTAAATATTTTTAGCCGAAAGAATAAAAAAAGGACCCGCAAATGGACCTGTAAAAATGTTGGAATAAACATACGATTTTTCACTTTACATTGCTGTCAATTAAACATTTAAAAGTTTCTTTTATGTTATTTGAAATAGCTAACCGTTGACTATTTTTAACATCTCAAAGTTTTTAAATTATCGAGAGCCTAAAATTTATCAGTGGATTTTAACTTATTTTACAATCGGTGATTGTTAAACCTAATAGATAATTCAAACTAGATTAAAAAAAACTCAAATAAGATATTATCTAAGACTATTTAAACTTCAAATTAACATACCGTACTTTCCGGTGTATAAGCAACGACTTTTTCCCAAGATTTGAATCCTGCTGCTTATATTTGTACAAAATACAATTGAACTGAATATTTAGTGGGTGCGGCTTATCAGGTTGCGCTTTATACACCAGATAATACTGTATTTATTAATATTTCCTTTTAGGTCTTCTTGAGGAGCTGTCTTTGATGCTTTCGATTTCAGCACCGATTTTTATCGAGATCTCTGATCGTTTTAATGGAGAAATACATGTTAGGATGGCAGTTTTCTAAAGTGTTCATTCAACTCTCGATTTAAGGGCTCAATAACATTTTTAAAGTCAAATCCGGTTAACTGCATAGCCTAGAGACCTGACCAAAAGGCGCACTTAACCGGAGTTATCTGTAGTTTAAAATTCCATTCCTCCCATATCCTCTTTACGGAAATTTGGCGTTTGTATAATGACAAATTTTTTCCTGCATCATTCATTTGAGCCCGTATATAAGACACTTCAGTAAAAACGATTACATCCCTGCAATAATGTGTCCTTTTTCCGAAAACTTACCATGTGCTATACTGATTTCCTGACCAGATTTACACGCTTTAGAACGGTACTATGAGCATCTTTAGTGATGGCTGGATTGAGTACATTCTTTCATGGTGTAGTCGAATTCATTATGGTACATCCTAGTGAATCTTATCCCCATTTTGAAGCGTAAACTTTATATTTGGCTTAAAGGTCATTTTAAGTGTTTGGATCCGAGCACGGGTCCAAAATAATCATAATTGTTTAAGCCAGTTTAACTCTATTGGATGAATTGAGCAGAAGTAACTTGATTTAATCTAATTGAACATGTAACATTGAATATGTAGTGAATGTAGAGTTATTTGTAATCACGGGGATTATTGTTAAGTTTAATTATTTTTGAATATAAATAAATGTGTCACATATAAATTCTATGAACTATATCGGAACTAGAAGCAAAATGGAGGATTGTGGATTTTATTCGATGCTTTATGCAGTTTCAACGTTATCTAGGGAAATACAATCAATTAGCTGGATATAATTCACTATGTTTGCCAAAACCAGAAAGAGATTTTTCTTGTCTAGATGAGAAATTGAACACCAAACCTAAATTTATCTCATCAAAATTATACTAACATTTCATATCAATCTCACGAAAGAGCTATAGAAACAATGTTTGTACACTGAGTGAAACTTATTAAACCTTTGAGACATTAACCACTCAGAATTCAATTGAAAGCAAGTGTTTAAAAATATTAACCCAGCGCATGTAATATAGGGTCTTTGAGACTGAAAACGGACGTAGAATCCATACTTGATATGATAATAATCTCTGGGAGTGTTTCCGACTTGAACATTAAGAGTATTAACAAGCTTAGCCTAACTTTTGCGAAGTCTACCGAGATACTACATACTTTAAGACGAAGCTTATTCGTACAACTATTTCTTTGTTCGAATCACCCTATAAGCAAAAAGGTCGAGCCGGAAAGTTATTCCTTTGTAAAATTTAGACTTTTTAACAAGTGTGATTTTCATAAAAAAATACAGTGAAGATTTACATTGGTTTTTTCTGAAACCTTACTAGGATAATGCGGGGAGACGCTGAGCATGTCATAGAAGTTATATTAAAAACCGGTTTTAACGAACTTTTTTGGACTGCAGAAAAAGTTCATAATATCTGGATATAAGTTATAACCAGTTTTTTAAAATAAATACAAAATATATACAGGATAACCACTAGTATCCGAATTTCCGTTAACGTATATTTTTGGGAATTTTTTCATACTTTTCAGATTTTAACGTCGAAATTCGGATAAATACTCAACTAGTGAATTCAATGATGATACAAACATCCACTACGGTACTTTCCGGTCTATAAACCGAGGGTTTTTTTCCAAAATTAGAACCCTGCGGTTAGTATACGAACTTTTACCGTTTACCGTACTTTCCCGACTAATAGTCATGGGGTTTTCCCAACATTTGAACTCTACTGCTTATATATGTACAATATACAAATTCTTTGAAAATTTAGGGAGTGAGGCTTATATAAGGGTGCGCTCTATACAGTGCAAAATACGATATTTTCTTTTGACAAATATTTTTTAAAGATTGGATAGATAATAACCATAATACCAATTACGTCTTTTACAAATAAATGTTTGTCGAATTTGATGAGTTACATCAAGGATTGACGAAAGATGAAAACATGAAAACGTGTCGTTCTTACATAAACACAGGTTAGAAAGCGTTAAAGCCTTATAGAAATGGTTATTCGTGTCATATCTGTAAAAGATATATGCCGTTTGGCGGTCATCAATATCCGATATTAAAAAACAAGGTGAAATAATCGTTAAATATACTCAATGTTTATTCCAAATGCTGATATATTAGAGTCAATGTTTAAAAAAATGTGGAATGAAGACGTTAAAGACTGCTTATTCATGCTTTTTTTCAAAGACGATCAACTTCATAACCGATATCGTGCCCAATAATATGTATGAAGTAAAAATCTTCCTTTAAAACTTATTTAAAATTATATCTTGTAATCCAATTATACATGGAATGAAAAGTTCAAAAAAAGGTCACTGTTTTTGAGACCTGCGAATGACGAACAAAACCGCATGTTTAGTAGACAAAAGATAATGCATCAAATAAGCCAAATATCAATCTTCTCACAATTCAATAACGATTTAAATAAATGGGTGCATTGCCAGTGGAACGATCAAAGTTATTTTTATGAATGAAGAGATCGTTGAAAAAATTAAAACATACTTATACGATATCAAAGGGAAATTTTTGAAAAAGATGGTGGTGTGCGTTTCTTAAGGTGTTGATTGTTTAGAGTCCCTTATGCAAAATTATGAAAAACAAAATGAATGTAAATTCTCATTATGTGTCTAAAATGTGTTCGAGATTGGTAGCATTAAAAAGGCTATATAAAATGAAACTTATATCTATCATTTGATATTTTTTTCCCAAAAATATTACAATACTATCTTATTCTGGTTAATATTTTTCATTTATTATTGGTTTTTGTTTTCAAAGTTGGCATTCAAGTCCCTTCACATTTACCGTTTTTTTCCATATTGATGGCAGATCTTGATGGTAATGATGGTGTGACTCAAAATATTTCTAGTTTTTCGTAATGAAAGTATGGTATTTGATATTTGCTATATATTTATTCCTTGAATAATTAAAATCATAGTCATCGATTAACCAAATCAAAATAATCTTCCAGACATGCCATAATACTAAGAACAACTATAAATATTTTGTCGCGTCATAATTTTCCAAAAAATATAATATATATTGTGATGCGCCAGAGTTTAAGAAAAATCGTATCCGAATATGCGTCACCCGAAGTAACCCGGGCCCCAATTATTTCGTACAATCGAGGTTTTACTGTATTTAAAATTTAAATCTTTTGCATTTAAGAATGCTTTTAAACCCTTTTAGTTTAAAAGAAATTCGAAAAAATGGCCCATTAATTGTTTATTAAATGCATTTAACAACAAATAATGAATAAAGTCAACCCTGTCCAGTTGGCTTCCTGTCTATTTTTCAACCCAGTATATTTGTTGGCCAAAAAACAATTTTTTTAATTTTGACCACGATTATCTTTTGTGATTTTCGTTTTTTGTAATTTCTTTGATTGTCATTACGCAAAATACAACAACAAAAATCAAACACTGACATGAGAATTTAAGAAAAATGAGAAATTGTCGATTATCTTGAAAAGAACATCAAAAAACTTCAAATAAGTTGTGCCCATGTCTAAATGTCGTTATAAGAAATGATATCTACAAATCAAAGTTTCTTATAAAAAGCAGCAAAAATTACGAGTACTGGCATAAAAAACCCAAACACAAAGATATAACAATTAAAATACACGTGAAGAATCAAATGCCAAACTCTGAAAGACTACAGTTAATAGAACCATGCAACGCATCCTATCCAGTAATAATGATAAAAGACAGCAATTTCACTATAAAAAAAATTAAAGATAAACAGCCACATGACTCAACCAATCGAAGATAATTTATAGATGGATACTGTTGTTGCAAGGTTTGGAATAGATGCTGCGGCGCCTATGGACGAGACTAGACAATTTTAAAACTTTAAACAGCTCATTCTAAATTCAATGGACACAAAACTGAACATATAATTATATATAAATTAAACGAAACTGTTATATTTGGAAAAGGAATTGCGATCTAAAATCTCAGGTTACTTTGAAAAAAGTAATGATTAATAAAACGTATATCCACTTTTTTGTTAATACTGTCTATTTTCAGTTTTTCCACATTCCTGTTGTCTAATTTCTGAAAATTAGATGGGAATCACTGTATATAGAATAAATAATTTAGTGAATGCGATATATTGCGATTAATACCGAAAAATGTGTACTAAAATGTACATTAGTTTTGATAAACTCGAAAATTAGATCGATGTAAGATTCTATATCAACAGTTCTCCTATTTTTCGGTCTCTTCGGCGATTAATAACGAAAATGAGTTTCAAAGAAATCTTTCGAGTTTTTAGAGTTTGACATAATTATTTATGAGGCGTAGTTTGTTGGCAACTTTTTTGATAGAAGTTAGGGAAGGACTTATTTTTGTCCGTTATAATAGTATTTCCTTTATTAAATATCAAGGCATTTAGTGAAGGAGAATGCCTTAACACGCTTGAGATTTTGATAGCCAAATAATAAGTTTTATACTCTTATAAACTAAAACTAACAAAGAAAAAAACATATAGGAACTCGACGTAACCAATCCTCGTATTTTGGAAATGACTAAAATTGGATATTTGTTGTCTTGGCTGTTTGAAAATGAAAAATATTCAAAATGAATAGCTTGAGAGGGAATGATCAATGACATATTTTCGATACCTTTATGAACCGATAAAACAGAATCCCGATTGTTCGATTTTTTTGACCAAAATACACAAAATATCCAGCTGTAATCATCAATTTTCGTCTTGCAAAAGAAGACGTTGATTTGACAGACATTAAGATTGAACAAAACCGATGAATTTGAATAATAAACAAATAATCTAAAAACAACAGGAAACTCATGGAGATGTCATATTCGGTAACGTCACAAGTATAAGTTTTTTACACGCTCTAGTTTCCCAAAATTCTTTCACAAGTAGCTGAATTTGAAAACTAACAATATTCATGAGCATGCACTCACCATATTTCTGATTGTTTAAAGTTGACCGTGGTAAATAGTCGTAAGGTACAACTTATCAGAGTTGAAAAAACCGAATATCGGACATTGCACACTGATCCTATAACAAGTATGCGAGTGAGCATAATTAGTTACAAAATTCAATATTATTCCACAAATTATAATCGGTAGAACAATATCTCATCGAATCTTTGATAGAAAAATCATGGACCTATCACTAGAAAATTCTCATTTCTGCTTTTGCATGTAGTCGCTCAAAGAATTCGTGCCTTGATGGCATTCTGATTTATACCTCCATGTAAAAGGGTGAATATTTGTCAAAATGATTCTTAGCTTAAATCAAACGAACTACCTCTATGAACTATCTGCTAAACGAATTGCAGTCATCCAAATATATACATGAAACTTTGAATGTATATGGATGTGTTTTTTCAAATATTCATTTAAGACTCGATTGCATGAAGCCAAATGCAAGGATCAAAATCATGTCATAAACTTCATAATAGGGTCCATAATACCATATATTTGAGAGTAGGCCTTTTCCTAAAATTAATTCAAACTGATATCTATGAATACCGTGGTCTAGGGTTTTCCAGGGGTAACTTACAGGAATAGGTGATAAATATGTAAGCATGCGCGTTAACGACATGTTTAGGAGATATGTGTTAAAATATTCAAAAAGGTTCAATTCCGAAATTAAATCTGATGCAGTTCCGGATTCTTGGTTAAGAAGAAACGGAGAAACTGTGTTAGGAGGATCAATCATAGCCGGACTGTCCTATTTCATATATCACACCTATAAAAAGAATCAAGTTGTCACTATCCGAATATTACCTCCTATGCCTTCAACCGGAGTGGTCCCAGATGATAGTCGAATCGAGGATTTGCTGGAAAAATTCAAGACCTTGAAAAATAGAGTTAGCGTGAAATATATGTGCCTGTATGGAAATTTGGGCTGTGGTAAAAGCATTTTGGCTAGTAATTTATGTCAGAAACTCGTGCCTTCTTCAAGAAGCTCGATTTTCAAAATCCCTCAATCGAGTATACTTGTGTTCCTCGATTGTAATTCTTCTGAATCGTTAACGGAATCTCTCGTGGAGTTTTATAATCAGCTCTTAGCCTTCGAAAAATCCAAACATACTCCGTCTTTAAAAGATATAGGCTCTCCAACTGACGTGCTGTCAACCTTCGAAAATCCACATGATCTGTTCAGTTCTACTAAACTAGATCTTCCCACGAATCAACTGGTTGATTTTTTGATGTACGAGATTTCATGTGTCTTAGCGCGACATCCTGGTTGGTTCATTGTTCTTGATAACATAAATTCCTTATCATATGGACAGCTGAGTGAGTTTTTTCAAAAGTATATTTTGAATGATTATTTTCACGATCAAAAAGGGTCATTTCTACTTGTGTGTGACACCTCAGAACCGATACTTCCGGATTTTCCAAACTCTTATCGTTTGAGCGGCCTTTCTTTGGACGCCGCTTTTAAACTATTCATCAAACATTCATGCATCTCCCCGGAGTCAATTAAGATAAATGACGTTTATTTATCAAGTATTCTGCAACTCACGCATTCACAGCCTTTAAGTGTTGTTTCTATTGCTCTGTTAGTAAAGAACTGCCTGATCAAAAACCCCAATCAATCTATCAAAGATGCAATAAAAAATGTCGAAGACTCCATCCTGATTCATGTAATGGACCAAATTCAAAAATTTAACATCAACATCAGCCCTGAGTCATTTGAGATATTGTTCTCCCAAAACGCTGTGAAGATGGCCATCAATGAATTTGATTCAGATCCGAATCGTGTGGCACTTAAGCTCCTAACCGTGTTGAGCATTCTTTCTCCGTCAATATTAGTTCCCGAAACAGTGTCATCAAAAATATTGAACAATCTAAACATTGAAGCGAATGCTGTTGATATGAAAGACATATGTGAAGCACCTGACTATGATTTCCTGAGTGATTTCAAAGGAAACAAAGTTGATACAGTTATCAGGATTCTGAAGGAGGGACCTAAAATATACAAACAGACACAAGAATACACCCAAAAAGTAATGAAACTTGATCCATCGGTATCCTCAATCAATATCAGTGAGCGGCTTGCGACTACACATAAAAAATCGCCATTTTTAAATATAACTTTCAGGGATCATCAAGACTATTTTTCGATGCATCCTCTAGTTTATGTAACTTTGAAAAATTCCTTTTTTGAAAAGCAATGTTATTTATTTGAAGATAAATCCACTGTGTCACTTCCAACTTCGAGTATGTTTTGGTCTTATTTTTCCTTCCAAAAGATTGTGAAAATTGTTGATCTGTGGCAAAGGAATTATTTTAACCAGGACATAATAGATGAAACGAATTCGGAGGATCGAAAATTCGTGATTCTTGAACACATTGTGGGGGAAGTTCTAAATTGTCTGTCTCATAAAGATCCTGTTAGACTTATTCATCGGAAAAAGTTAACATTTTCTCGAAGTAACCATCTCAAATATTTGCTGAGTGATTTTGTCTCAGCCAAAAATAAAATCAAGGAATCCGAGGTCCTTTCCCAGAATGATATCAAATTCATGGCCCGTCTTTATATTTCGCTATCGTCAGCCTTAAATGACATTCGAATGTTCAGTCAATCGCTATCCGCATCAAACCAAGCTTTAACATTTCTGAAAGAGAATATGAAAAACAGCAACCATTTCACTTCTGAGATCATTGATGGCCATTTAACAAAAGGCCAAGCATTATTAGCCCTAAAAATGATTGATGAGGCCACCGAATGTGTAAAATCATTGTGGAAGATGGTAGAACCTTATAACCCACTTTCGTATCCGATAGCATCTGTTAAATTATTGCTACTTATTCTGAATCTCGAAAACTTGACCAATAAGAAAATCGCGCCAACACCATCTCTTGATCTGACAATTCATATTCTTCAAAAAATAAACCTTGCCTGTATGAGTTCATCTTTACCGGTGGAACAATTGGCTGAAGATATGATGGAAGCGTACATATTTTATGGACTAGAATTAATTAAAAGCAATCGTTTTCACTATGCTTCTTATCTAATTCATCAGGCTGAGATTTTTAATCTGGAAATATTTAAGGGCGATAACTATTCAAGGAAGTCACCCTTTGATGAGAAAATCATGAAACTGAAGATATTTTTCGAAAGCTTCCGAGGTAATTTAAAAATGGTTGAAACTTTGAAGAAGAAATACTACGAGGATTTGGGATTAGTATCTTATTGATATTCTTTAGGTTATTACAAATTGTTTATCTTTGTTGTTTATCAATTAAATTCTACCCCTAGGATTTATTTTCCACAGATAAACTTTCTTCTGAGTTTTAATTCAGGCCCACCTTAGCGCTTTTTTTCGAAAGATAGAGTGTCCCGTACAGGTAAATCATTTTCTTCTATTGTTGACATATTTGATCCGTACTTTTTTTACTAAACTTCACTAGTTTAGTAGTTTACTCAAACGATAATTTTTATGTTTTAATGTGTAAAAATCTTAGGTTCATATAAATTACGGTTCACTATAGTTTAAAGTAAAGTCTAAAATCAATCATCTATCGATTGCCGAAACCGTGTGATTTCAACTTATTTCTTTTGGTTTTGAACCAGTAAACAGAGATTCAACCAAGCCCATGCAAATTCCCACCTTTTTTAGAAGCCTGCATATAATGTGACGATCTATCAAACCCTCGTCAAGTGATGCACTCGAGATATCTTGTGTGCTTTAACACTTCAGCAATACCCAACAAATGAATTAGTCTTCTTAGAACCGTTATTCAATCACTGCATTCACCAAAATATTGAATGAAAACTCAGGCTCGTTTGAATTATGAAATCTTAAAGATGGATAGTGGCCTTTGTTTTAAGATGGAGTTAACCATTTGTAGATTTTATTTCAACTCTATCCAAACATAAATTACAATTTTCGGAATATTGGGTTTTTAGTTGAATAAACCCACCTACCTAGCTATACTGCCCTTTTATCTCTGACCCAGTAAAGAATTTACACATTCCTGAGTGAGAACGTGAAAAAAATCGATTATAGAAATATTGATAATTTCTTTATGCAGAAAAGTCGGGTTTCTTTCAGTGACCAGCAGAGCCATGAATATGGGGATAAGCCACCCACTGAAAGATCCGAAGATTAGAAATTTTCTAACTCCTAAATATTGCCGGCTAAATTTATAAGGATTGAGAAACACCGTAACCAGAATTGAAGTGTTTTTAAAAAATCATTATGGGATGGTTCATCCTTGGGCTTGGAAACATCAAAGATCAATCACGGTATGTTTTTCTTCTACGTTTTTTCTTCAGTACCAAACCGGATACTACTGGAGTGATTCCGTTTTTCCTAATAAGTGATAGGGTTTGACTTTTCAGAAGAGACCCCTTGTTTGGATAAAGTGAATTTTCAGTGATTCAATTTCGAAAGCTGAGGATGGCTCAGAAATTTGAAATTGGTCAGCAATTTTAAAAAACATCTGAAAAACTGAGCATGTACTGAAGAAGGGCCAATGTTTTTTGATTACTACTTGACAGGGAACCAGGTGCCAAATGGATTTTTTGAAGATTGGCTCAATTTTTAAGGTCTGAGTTGAAGGAATTATAATCCCAGGCCCAATTGATTCAAATATTTGTTGAAAGAGAATATTTTAGGGGAAAACATTTTCACAGTATATTATTCATAAACTAGGGAGAAGATTTATGAATGTCCAAAAAATCGTTATTTTCGGATCGATTGAAAAGAGGTGTTGATAGAAAGAATCTAATAAACTTATACTACATAAGTTAACGAGTGAAATGCTCAATAAATAGAAAATGACCAGAGTTCCACTACTTTGCATTTAAAATCCACTTGTTTTGTTAATTGTGGACTATCGAAAGTGTTACATGGTTGACTGTGACCGTGTAACAGATCCCCATCCAACCAGATGGCACAGTGTCCCCTAAATATCACTGACGATAGTACTGGTCGCATCCGATTGAGAACGAGTTTGAGGTGCCCATTTGGAAATATTCGTTTTTTCCTGACCATTTATACACCTGAATTCGAAGGAACAACACCTTTAATTCATCATCCTTAAAACAGTAAACGAATGATTCTCCGTTTCCATAGTATCGATTTGAAGGATAGGGTGAATCGGAGATGACAGCCCCGAATATCTGGTGGGCACAGTGCTTACTGTGGAGTCAAAGTCCTTGATGGCCACCAAAAACATTGGGGGTGATATTTTGGAGGATGTCAACTGACTGGAGAACCTATAGAGGGTCTGAAGACTGCTTCCATGATTAAGAGTGCTGTAAACTAAAATTATGTCCTGAACTTGGGACCGTTCAGGAAGATGATGGATTAGCTAAATCACACATGGTTTCACTTTTCGGATAGATTCGGAACATAGCACGTTGCTGGTTTTAATAACTCTTTGAATTAGCAGATCGCTGGATTTTTGATCATTCTAACCTCTCAGAATAGTCGTTCTCTTTAGTTATTGGATCAACCTAATGATTCAAGCACCTACCTCTACTCGTGGCGCCATATCCACGTTCATAAAGGGACATAATCTGCGTAAACTTTCCAGCATAAATACAGATCTAGGATCATATATTTCGAACCGCCTAATTGAGAGTCCAAACACATAAGTACAGAAAACTGCCCCATTTTCGGACTTGTAAGTAGTGCAATAGGGCTTTTGAGATTCGTCATCCTCTCTCTTGGCAATTCTGGTCAAGATCCGACAGAAAAAGAGGTTGGACGACGAAATAGCTGCATCAAAATGGAGGCTAACCATCGGTTTTATCATTAGAGCTGCCCGAATCAATTTTCAGGAGAGTTGGATCGCTGGGTTATGTCAAATATACATAGGTGAAATTTTAGAAGATTCCAAAAAATCCAAAGTATCAAAAAATGCGATTTCCCGAAAATCGGACAAATGTATGTAAAATTTAACGTTTTTGTCAATTGTATCACGTTGTTCAGGCGGTAGATTGTCCACAAATTGGAGATACTCGAAATCGCCGCTCCGTGCATCAGATTTTGATGAAAAGAGGTTAATGGTACCTGTTATGAGAATCTTCATTAGTCACAATTAAACATTATTAACTAGAAGGAAGGAGTCGAAATGGTCGACAGGATGGTTCATGCCCCATGGCAGGGCCAATTTCCCGATACTTTCGTACACCCACGATAAGAAATTCATATCACTTTCACATCCATCAATCTACCAATTCTACACGCATGCTCACTACTGTCAGCCTTTGTAGACATGTTAAGATGTTGATGCAATCGCGTTTATACTATCCCGTCAAACCAGTTGTAAACGGGAATTATACCCCGTATACTGTGAAGCTAGTTGTTCAAAATTGATGCAAAGTGTTGTGTAGTACCCTATTCCTTTTTTACCAGATGTTCCACCAAAAATGGGATCTAAGGACCGTTGCCTCCCTTATCTAATTTACGCACATAAAGCAGGAGGAATATGAACTACCAAACCCAGCTATAATTTAATGTGATCAGAAAAGTGGTATTTGTTCCAGCTCAGCTGTATTTGTAATCCGGTTAGCGTATTCTGTCTATTTATGAATAATCCCTTTTCCGTTTGTCAAATTTCGTCATATGTTTCGCAGTTCAATTTTTCATAACGCCATTATTGGCGAAAATGTACCAGGACTACTAAAAATCAGTCCATTTAATCTTCGGAGTGTATATTTTGCTTATACTTGATCATCCCTCTGATCTGTATTTTCCAGATTACGATCATGGTCGCAACTTCCAATGTCTGTTTTTTCTCATATTAGTGAAGCATTTATGGATAGTATTTAGGGCCAATTTTTCCACATATTAACGCATAGTTCCTCAATATCTAGTTTTTGTTTTTTTGTTTAAAGGTTGATCTTACCATTAAACCTTCCAAATGCAGTATCAGCACCTGATCCTCCTGAATTTTTATTAGAGGCATGGATTCATGGGCATGGATCTTTGAATCAATAATTTATTCGGAAATTGTTCCTCAAGCTCCAACCCAAACTTATCCAGGCAAGGGCAAATACATTCAAATTATAAAATTATTGGAAGGGTTGTATGAATTGTTGCTGGTTGGCAGATTTGGTCTAATTTTTCAAGAATTTCCCTGATTTTTTTCAATAAGTCATCATAATTTGTTGAGATTTAAAGCCCAATATAAACAGCTGTTGCGCTGGTAGAAATCCCGATGGCTGTTGCTGTCTTTTTATGCCAAAATAAGTCGTGCTAATTCCATCTTCGCTGATCTCGGTAAAAATATAAAGGTTTCCTCTTTCTTCAGGTAAAGAGAATGATAAATTGTCCGGGGAAGGGTGCTTCCAGTCCAATCTGCTCATCTGAATCAGTTTTATGCTTGTTGGGGTTTCAATCAACGTAACCAGAAGGTGGATTATTCCGTAACATGATATAATACAGGGTTTTCGGTACAAATTAGCGTTTGTCCAGTCCATTTTGGCGCGGCTGTTTTTTTGTGGCGGTTTCCAGTCAAATTTGGCGGACGAAAAACCAAATTTAACTGGGCATAAACCAAGTTTACCTGGAAACAGCCGCTGAAAACCAGCCTCGCCAAAATGGACTGGATAAGCGCCAATTTGGACAGAAAACCCGGTATAGCCCGGATATTTTTCATGAAGTTGAAACACGTTAGCACTGGACATTTTTTTAGATTTTCGTACCCATAGCTTGAAATTACACTGATTGTCAAGGGAATGTAAATTAAAATGGAATTTTAAGAGATTCGACGGTTTATGATTCATATATTTATGGTTCCGCGTAAATATAAGCTTTAAATCATATCCTTCTTAAAATACGTAATGGTCATAAAGAACTGGTATGATGGTGAAGAAAATTAAATAATTGAATAAAAACAGTTATGGACTGTAGATTTGAAGTTATATTTTGGGGAAATCTGCCGTGATCTAGAAAAAATGTCGATGTCGAATCTGATAAAATTTACTCACGACTGAAACAGTATTTGTCTGAAACGCAGAATAATACGTGTTTCGACCGATGATTCTTGGTGCCACCTCATGAAATCTTAGAGAAGAATAGTTTAAATACTTCTTTAAGCTAAATATCTTAAAATCAGACGGTACCGTTCGTTCCTTATCTCATGTGAATTAGATTTGAGATATTTATTTTATTAATTTGAGATCAGCCTCGATTTCAATTTAAGATAAATTCCCATAGTTTATCATTTATCACTCGAAATTTCCAATTTGGTAGATTCCAGACCAATCAAAAATCATAGCCTTTATCTACACAAAAGTACCTCTTTCCCATTTGACAAGAGATGCACATTGCGATACTGATCATATCTTCGTATCCATCGGCAGGCTTTTACGATTGAAGTTTACGCGCAGAAAGGAAGTTCTATCTATGATAATTCGCCATTTGGGTCAATAACAGAACCCTCGAACCTAAAAGAAAAACGTACATAGCCAGCTACGATATGTTTCTAATATTACTCATTTTTACATATATCAACATGATTTAGACTGAATTTTTCGCAGAGATTTCCTTGATAGAACCCGGACTGTGAAATCGATGGAACTGTTTAGTATAAATTGACTAGAAATTTTGCTTTACTACTCCCTTCCCTTTAGTCATGATAAAAGATAATCCCATATAAATCTGTAACCATGTAATGTAAGATATGGAAATATTTCATCTGACCAAAAAAATCAGAATAAAATGACAGTTCATTCAATATCTAGAATACAAACTCATTTTAATTTTGTTTCTCTTGCGCTTAGACCGTAATTTTAAACCATCGAATTTCAACAGGAGCTATCTTTCATATGCATTCATAAATTATTGACATCTTATCGAATAGGAAGTACAAATTTCATAGTTTGTAACCGGAAAATGATTAATTGATTGATCGATGAGAGGTCATTTACGATTCTGTCTTCCAATCATTTCGTATATCAACATTTAAAATGATAAAATTTGTACATTATAATCTTTATATCTATATTATAATTAGCTGCTAGGCATCTAATAATTGCACCATAATTACATGCAAGTCTACAACTTTCTTTGATCTGTGTATTATTTGTCATTCGTTTAACGATGCAATTAGTTGAAACGGAGCTTTCCAATATAATAAAAAAGGCCTGAATCAGATAGATGCATTTCAGGCGCCAATACTCGATGTGAAATTTTGAGTTTGAAAATCTGAAACTTTTCGAAATTTCAAACTAATTTCTACAATTAGTACTGGTAGAGTTTTTATAAAATTGAGCTGGGTGGTAGTAAATAGCTGATCAGATAGGAAAATTACTGGAAATTCCGAAATGTTTCTTTCCGCGCCAATTTATTTTGAAATTGATTGATTTAAGAGAATTGTAGTCGATGTGGTTTCTAAAAGGGAAATGATATAGTTACCAATCGATTTTTAGTATACTTTATGATGGAATAAAATTTCATAGTCCACAGTTTATTGATCCGATTAACGGTTAATTCTTGGTCTATACACTATCCGCCTTGCATTCCATGTATCACAGTTTTAAAAGTGTCTTCCAACATCTGAAAAGGTATCTACAGCCTGCTTTTTATTGAGATAGAGAAGTGGCATTATCCCATTATTCTAAGGCTATCAAAATACAAGAATATCTCATCAGAAAATATGATAAAACAAATGAATAAATCGTCAACCAACGAAAATAATGAAATGTTTCCAAAAATTAGATTACTCCTAGCCAAAAGCAGGCCAAAATAATCGAAGAGGTGTTTTTAGATAAAAATTTTTGTCATAACCAATAGATCTATTGTGATCGAAGTAAAAGAGTAGAATATTCCTAGTTTATTTCAAAGAAACCAACATGTTTAGATTTACGAAGACAGAAGCGTGATGTTTTTTGTGCCTGTACCAAATGTTCGCAATTTGATGGCCTACAGACACGTGGATTACGATCATTAATAATAGGGACATTTGGAAACTTGATGAAAAGGGTGCCCATACCATTCGTCTCATTACTGTTCGTCTCAATACGATTCGTCTCAAAGGTTTCGTCTCAATTACGATTCGTCTCAACTACGATTCGTCTCACTACTGTTCGTCTCAACTACGTTTCGTCTCAATCGTTTCGTCTCACTACTGTTCGTCTCAACTACGTTTCGTCTCAATCGATTCGTCTCAGTTACTGTTCGTCTCAATCGATTTCGTCTCAGTTACTCTTCATCTAAACTAATTTTCGTTTCAACTACGCTTCGTCTCAATCTATTGGTTTCAGTTACTGTCAATCTCAAAACCGTTTATTCGCATGCCTTTATATTTCTGTTTTTGACATTTCAAATCTCATAAATAAACAAAATATAACATCAACATCATTATTAACTACTTTACTAAAGTTAACTAAATGATAAATGAGCCAAACATCTTATGTATGTTATTACGCCGGTACGACCATAGTTCGTTACTGCTCTGAAAACTTAGCCTGTAATTCCCTGTATTTATTGGAGGAATGATGCTCAACTCCGCTCGTCGTTTGTAGGTAGATCGTCTTCTGCTTACAGCTGTCCCTTTTTACCCTTCAAATAATGTCCATATCGTTGGATGGCTGCACATAAATAGAG
>JWZT01003547.1:141852-177099 GCA_000827895.1 Thelohanellus kitauei
TTACCTCAAGAATCAGATTTTTTTTTGGAAAATACATCAAAATATTTCATCTACATTTGTAAAAATATTTAACAGAATTAAAGGGATCAAAATCTTTTGAGTTGTTGAAAACGTGAATGAACATTCTGATCCTTCAATAAATATAAATTTTCAGCTCCGTCGCTGGTTTGAGTGATGTAGGGAGTTGACAACCGGATCAGTGTCTGTTGGTCGATCCTGGACTCTGACTAAACCACATTTTTTTACCATATTTTATCTGGTTTTAGACATTTTAAATAGTTTAAGGAATCCATAAGGTATTCCTCAAGTCTTCTTTATTCTGTCTTCTCCAGTTATTGCAACATTCCAGTCGAATATGAACGTATTTCCTAATCATATTCTCATGTGTTATTAAAAATTCTTTAGCCCAGAAATCTCCAACCCTGTGCACGCAGACAATTTTACTGGCTCCTTGGCTATCTAAGCACGATTAAAAATCGTTGATCTGATACAAATAAATATACTTTGCAAATTTTTATAAACCAATGTAATCAAATTATATAACATCCAATGTTTTTTGAGCCAAAATAATCTCTATTCACTTAAGCGCAGCGTTTTTCTGCTCACTTTATTAGTACAACAAGTAAGGTTAGAATAGACACCTATCTCTCTAGTTTATACATGGTTATAAATTGTACCTGTGCTAACAATTTCGCCATTTTGAGAAGTAATAAGCCGAAGTGGGATTACACAAAGATTGAAATACTATTTAGTTTTCACATATAAAGTTTCGAGAATTCTTAACCAAAACGGATAAAGATGAAGGACATATAGTCTTATTACCGAAGGAAAGAATCACATCGTTTCTTCGTTATTAAAGATAAGTTAATTTGTTTGCGCCAGTTTTGTAAAAAATATAATATTTAACGTTTATTTCAGACAACCCATTCCACTTTTAATACGAGCAATCAAATTAAATCTGAATTCAGAAAGAAGAAAATATATCAAATTAAATTGAGTCTGACTGTCAAAAAATTGCGTTTCACAAGGCCTGTGATAAAATATAAAAATTCATCTCCTGATTATTTGAAACTTTTTAGCATGTTCGCAAAGTAGTAAAAACTTTCCATGATGGGTAACTGTTAAAAATTCGTTTCTGACTCGTTAAGATTGCTCATTTAACGATTTTTTTCAAACAAACGTGAGATAATGACAGTAACAAAAGAGTTTCATCGACTTATAGCATCGTTACAGGAAGAATACTCAACATTTTTAGATTTCCAGTCTCAATTAACTAGTTATTCGGAAAAATTTAAATAGTTCTCACTACAATTTGACGAGTCTGAAGACAGACGACACATCACAGCAGCTATGGTGAGTATGGTATCAAGTGATCTAAGTGTGAAAGAAGATTTATTAAATTTATTACGAATGAAAGGACGAACAACAGGGTTTGATCCCAATAACATATTATGAACATGCAAAAATTCGATGGGCAGGCCTTTCATAAGCTATCAGAAATAACTACTGATGGAACACCAGTAATGGTTAATAATATCAATGGATTTATGGTCCAATTCAAGAATAGTAAATCATTTTCTAACTCCATGTCTTACTACTGCATTATCGACCCGGATATTTTGAGAAGTAAGACCCCAACCTTTGGACAGGTCATAAAAGTAATGACAATAAAATGTGAACCTAATAATAGCAGCAGATATACAACGCGGTCTTTTTAAAAACCAATTGAGGAATTCTGAAAAAGTGAATCTTGTACGACATTATTAAGTAAGTTGATCAATTAAATGTAAAACTTTCAAAGTATTTGTCAATTTGATTGAAGAAATTATCTAAATTCTTAAAATCTAAGTTCGGTCAAATTAATCTTCTTGGTTCGTGGATTTAGGTTTCATCACAGATATTATGGAAAAATTGAATCATTAAAAATTGGAGGGAAGTGAAAACATTTAGCTTTAGCTACAAAGATACTCTTTCACTCATTTAAACCAAGACTAGTTTTGTGGATGTCATATTTATAAATAAAGAAACTTCCATTTTCCAAATATCAAAAAATGTTTAGAAACCCCAAAATTGACTTGCGAGTTCTTTTTCTCGTAAACTTAACTTTACCGAAATAGCTGCAGAAATTGCGGAGTTTTCTCAAGTTAAAGCAGAAGAAGTGGTTTAGAAATTTTGGATCTTCAAAACGAAAATGTGCTTCAATTCAATATATCAGATGGAAAAGTTTAGAAAATGGTTGACAGAAGTAAATTTACAAGAATGAAAATTTTGTCAAACAAAATAAAATCATTTTTTGGTTACATATATTTTGTGAATCATTGTTTTTAAAACCTGAATATCAAAAAATCGAAACACGGATCTAGACTAAGAGACGAACATTTTATTATATCGAAAATGGCTAAATTTCGTCAAACTTTCCTTGGCATGAAGAAATTGAGAACAAAGTGAGGTGAAATATACATGGTTCACTTATCATTTAATCTAGTAATTTTAATATAAAAATTTAACGTTTGTCGTTAACAATTTTTTTTATATTTTTTTCTGTGTCTTATTAAAAAATGCCATTATATATTTACTTATAAAAAATAGTGCCCACCACCTGGACAGTATTAAAGAATGTGATCTTATGTGAAAAAAGGTTGTAAACTCCTGCTTTAATCTACGGTACACATCCTAAACTGTATTAGCGTGTAATCCTGTCACATGATCAAAAAAAGTGTGCTTGCGGTTAATTCTGTGGTGTTCAAAACATACATTGTTTCAGGTGTCTTCATATTGTTTCCAAGAAGCTGTTAAGGTAATCGTTCCGTATCTGGCATAAAAAGATTTCAAGTTTTTTATATTTTCGCAAGTACTTTCGAGAATCTCTACAACCGAAGTGTTTTTCTTTTGATCCATTAAACTCCTACCATATCCAAAACTCTGCTGACGTTGTAATTACCGCTGTGGTACTTTCTTTGACCAATTTTGGTTTTACTGACTTCAAATTTGGTACGAGTTCAGCCAATATCCACATTCTCACGAGATACGTGCTCCGAAATATTATTCCCTACTCTAGAACACCAACGGTTCAGGGTCTAACAATGGATGGATAAAATTCTGGCGATTAACACGACCGGTGATTTTTGTAGCTATAAATATGCCACTATAATAATTTTCTGAAATCCAACTTTGTTTTTCGGAAACATCGTCTGAAGAACGCCCAAATTTCCTTCTTATTGGTCATTTTGGGGCATCTTTATGTTTTCTTTCCAACCTGTTGTGAATTTGAATTTTTAAATTTGAAGGCATCTTGTTCTAGCCACTATCTTCGTTTGTGGCAAAGAATAGATCGCCGACTACTCCTGTTGACGATTGCTCATAATTTAATGATGAACGATATTTTAATCTTCTGATATTTTCGTATTTGCATTCGAAGCTCTAACAATTTTTCGTCACCAAATATAATAACATATATCCCTAGATTTAGATAGTATTTTACTTACATGGTTTTTTTTCTATTTTTTTATTTGAGTTTGCGTATACCTAATAAATGCGTTTCGCAATTGTTATAATTGAAATCAATAAATTCAGGAAGATATCAATTGCACATATTAACCTCATGTATCAAAATTAAAACCCAAATATTCAAAGAAGCAGTGGTAGTTTTTTAACTAAATGTTCGTGGGATGCGCGTCAAAATTTCGATCTCTTTTGAAACTCTTCTCCTGTTAGCCTGATTTGAAAAATTACTCAGTTCAAAATGGAGATTTTTCCAAATTAATGGTTTAGGAAGCCAGTTTTACTTAAACAAAAACACTCAGGGAAGCAATGGAAGAACCATGGAGAGGTTCGCCCAACTTATCAACAATGAACAAGGATTTCATGGCAAACAAATGACGAACCTAAAAACCATAGAGAAGCGGCTTATCTTGCGAAGAACTAGTAACCGAAGAATAAGTTGAAAAAAAATAAATGGTTACTGATTTATAAATCCTGACTATAAATATTGAATTCTTTGCTATTATTGAGAATTTCTTGTTTGATGTGTATCAATTCAAAGTTTGTTTTTTTGACTGTTCAGGAGTGCCTTTTTACTTAAGAAAAAAATTGAAATTGAATTCTTTAAGTTTAATACTACTTAGGTATTTGTTTGGATTTATAAACTATTCATTAAGAGAAAAACATGATCCGTTTCTTATGGCACCATAGTCCAGTTTTACAGGGTTTTATCAACATTTATAGCATTTTTCTGCATATTTGGTATCTTTTTTACATGGACTATGGTCAAACTCATCTACCTTATAAATCCTGGGATAGACGCAGTCTAATTTTCCGTAATTACCGGGTTTTCATTCAAAATTAACCATCCCGACGATATTATGAGGCCTCTGACTGATTTTTTGCTGTGCTTTGGCTTTTTTGTTGAACATGATGTCGACAATCCTCCATGATGAAATGGGTGACAGATATCCTCTAATATTCAATAAAATAGCTGGGCATATCGAGCTGCGCAATAAATATCGTCATAGTGGCTGAGTTTGAATACAAACCCCGGTAAATTGATTAATTTCCAAGCATGTGACTTGTAACAAACTAAGATTCTATTACTAGCGACCGGACGTGGATATAATCCAAAAAACTGTTCTGAATGATTTTCATTCGAGAGGACTCCACAATATTAAGTAAGCAAAAAAGTTCGGAATAACTCGTTTAATAAAAGTCGATTACCGAGTTGAGAGGAGGTTAAAAATTAAGGTCATATATGATTGATTACAATGAAGGATATCTTATTAGATGACATGTATTGATTCTTATGATTAGATTCTTTTTAGACATTATCAACTTAGGCCACCATTATGTTAGATTCCTACTCTGCTCAAATTAAAGAAATCTGCCTGCTTTTTAACCTTCTATCATGAATAGCTTAACAATAATTTTTTACGAATTGATGCCCACACCATCATTTTGAATCATATCAACCTGTTAAACACGGCCATAATGATATAGATCCACAAGTATCCTGCTCTTAACTACAATTCAGTTTCACGAGAATCTATGGAAGTGAAAGTAGTGTAAACGAGCTTTATGCTTAAACATTCAGATCTTCAATTGCTCCCCAAAGGTTTAAAGTTAGTGCATGTATGAGATTCAAACGGATACCATTTCGGATTCAGTAACAAACAATTTCGGAGTTTCATTCCTGAATATTTATAATAAAACGGTGTTACCACTGGGCTGAGCAGTAAACGTGTTGAAGATGATGGATTTTGGAATTTTGAATTGAAAAAATCAATAGATTATTCAGTCAATGTTACATTATAACAATTCGACATTGATTTGCTGTACATATGATATATGAAAACGGTTTTTGATGGGAAGACCTTAACGATCAGCTTCTTTTGTCAAGATGTTGAGTTTTTAGATTTTTTTCTAATTTCTGATCCACCGGAACGAATTAATGCTTCAAGTTCTTCTGCCTTAACTTTATAGTTTTCATTGCCATTTACATCATCAAAACCACCTGTAAAATTCATTTAGAGGTTGTTACTAAACGTGGAGACAATTTTAGATAAACCCCATCTTTAAAAAAAAAGGATTCGACAGGAAGGGTTGGTTTTGGAGAAGTTAATGATGGAAAAATCATCCCTAGTTTGAGATTTGTAGAATTACGAAATGGTTCAAGCGATAATCTGATTAAAAGTCGATTATTAGCTGCTATTACCTCAATTGAGAACTGTCAGATTTAAGGCCATCGAGGGATGGGATTCATTTTCAAAAATTCTCACAATTCACCATGGTTATATTTCATTGTCCAATTCTCAATTCGAGAAATTGATCCAACAGGAGCACTACTCTTGATTGTCTCGATTTCTTCTTATTTTTGACATTACTGATCTACCAAAATAACCATAAAAATGGAAAATTTGATAATACCCTGTGATTTAAGTACTGTAGTTTGATTTAGCGAAAGTGTGGTAAAGTTCCAAAATATTGTACGAGACACAAAAATAAAAGTTCGATTCCAAGCTTATTCGAGTGAAAATGAGTGTTCTGCTTTCGAATTGCTGTAATAATATCGATTATCCATGCTAACCTGCGGTTAAGTACATAAAAATAGAGTTCCCGAATATTTCCGACATCGCGGAAATGAACAGAATCTGATTTGGTTAAGTTAATGTCGGAACCCGGGGCTGAAAATATGGTAGAGGATCACACCGACGAACCATTGTAAGTTTTAAATAATAAAAGTTCGAATGAGAAGACTCAGGTCTCATTACTTCATGAGCCAGGGGAAATGTACCTAAATTTATTTAGAACAGACGGGATGACAATTCATCCATTAGTAGTGCCATAAGTGATGTCTCAAGTAACTATTTGGAGACCGAAAGATCTTGTCATTCGTACTTTATTTCATGAAAAAGACAAAGTTCTTTCAATGATTTGGATGAGACTGAGGGTTTAAAAAATGTTTTCTTTTTATGTAATAGGAAATTCAAAGACTAAAAAAACAACTCGCGAAGGCTAGAAATGATCGGGATGCAGTAATGACGGAAATGACAGAACTTTCCGGGGCGCTCTACATGGTATTTTTTGTTCCGAGTAAGGAATCAGATAAAATCATTGGAAAAGCCTTGAAAGAAAAAAATGAAACATTGATGCTGCTCCAAAAGGCCGAAGACGACGTAAATAAACTTATCAATAGTGTTCTATTTTAAAAGCCAAAAACGACGAACTGAAGGCCCTACTTGATAAGCATTCAGTTTATTTGACAATAACTAGAAAAAACTGGCTAAAAAAATTACCGGAAAATTAAAGAAGAATCAACAAAGAATCGATCACAAATTCGACCGTTTGGTCATCGATGTTTTATTCCATCATTTCCAAGTTTTTATGATCTTACTTAGTTTGAAACAAACGAGCTTGAATATGATATGTTCACCACATTTCTGAGACAAGATTGTGCCGTTGAGTCCAATTTTTTCAAACACATTTTCCAAAACGATATCATTCCATGTTTAACATTTGCCAACATTGAAGTCTGGTTTGGCTTAATATAGCTACAACAAACGGCACGTGATTCTATGGCCAAACTTGAAATACCGACCCTATATTCAGAGACCGTCCTCAATAAGTAAATTACTTGTTAACAGATCCTGCAATTTCATGTTTATATTAGTCCCAAAATGCTATCAAATCAGTTTCGATTCGAGCCAAAAGCACAACATATGTCCTTTCGTCCGAAATATCGTAGTTTCGTCTTAATTCTAGTTCATGTCAATCATTGATCTCTATCATTACATCATGAACACGCAAAATAATAAAATCGACTCTTCAGGTAATTTCTGTTTTTCACAAAGTACAAGAAATATTTCAAGAATTTATGCGACTACGAATCAATGTTTGTTTATCAAGATTCGGGTTTGGCGCATACATTAGTTGAAACTCTAACTATTAACCTTATTTGTTTAATATATTACCTTTTATCCATATACGTATTTTACTGGGTTCCATTCGCCAAACTCGTTCTACTCTCCAAATCCTCAAAAATTACCAAGGTTACCATCTCTCCCATCGTTCTATCAACCTAAACAAAAGTTGAAAACGTCAGAAATATCTCATTCCCAACTAATATATTCAGAAAACGTTATCGATATTCCTGCAAAATTTCGTCAAGCCCGTAAAATCTATCATGACCAAATCGTCAAAATCAAGACTGTTGCCTCTGCTACTTTCTGGTACGCATACGTTCTCAGACTGTGTTCTGCTGTGATCATGTTTAGTTACTTTGTGATCAGACCATCGATGAACAAGAAATCATACAAATTGAGTGATTTGTAACGACAACATGAGAGAGACGAGTCACAGATTCTCTGGTAGTATAAACTCACAAGTGATGTTTCTGCATCATCCATGCATTTGGCATCTGTATTTCAGACATAAACAAAGGGATCTGCACGATGGTGATTTGATTCTGTATTTGGAAACAAAGACAAAGGCCATTATTTATCCTTCATTTGGATGGAGTTGCATTTGATCGTGCATTTGAATTTCGGCCAAATAGATTGATCGCATAAATCAATTTAATTGATAAGTATGCCTTTGAGTCTAGTAGAATAGCTATTAGACTTAGTTTTCAGGTTCAACATTGTACTCTAGTCCACGTTGCCTTCACAGGGCATTGATTGAAGGTTTTATAGGATAGGAATAGTAGGATTGTTCCAGGTTAAGAGGATACCATAATGGCCATAGATTTATCCGAAAATCCAGGATCACTTTTAGTACTCTGTTAAAATATAAAACTTTGGATATAATGCAGGATGAATCATTCAAAGTATCGTCCTGAGTGCATCGCAGGCATAATATATAATTTCCACGAATACTGTTGAAATCAGAAATAAAAAGGTAAGATCTAATAAAAGAGCGCTTTATTTTTTCCACAAGATAACAATACTTATCCTGTCAAACGATACGACAGACCGCTTTTATTACAATGGAAATGTCATATAAGTTTAAATAATCTTCGCGTGCCTTCGGGTATACTTGGTCCGATGTCGAATTGTATTGAAAGGTCTCAATTTTGGTCCGTCTCGCAACATATATGGTTCCTATCTTGATATCCTTAATTGTGTAAAGTAACCAGAGATTAATATCCCTCGGCTGAAGCATTTTGACAATGATTGTTTGGATCGGCTCTCTTAGCCATGGCATTTGATGGAAATTCGAACTAGGTCCAGTTTCTTATTAGTTAAACTATAAAAACCTTCTCTTCCCATAAACTTATTGACAGGTGGGGTTTTATTGCGTCCTAAAAGAGGTGATATACTTGTGTGTATCGATCTGAATCGACGATCTCGGAGGTATATTTTAGCGTTTTTTAGTGGCTTTTTTACGAATTCGTGATAGTTTGCAAACTGAACGAGGTTTTATCGTTTTACTAACTTAGAATGGGATCAAGATCAGTTTGCATCTATAAACAAGCTTCCAAAGTTTTTTTCTACGTTGATATATTTTATACACATACGCTATAGTATTTGGAGACATAATTGTACCAAAATATTATCTCAGTTATCTATATCTTCGGAAATTACTGTTTAAATGGTTCTATGGTTTCCTCAGTCATATCTGTAAACCAATTTCCATTTGAGAAGAAGAAAGGAGTATACGAGTTTTTTTATTTCATGTATCCATATAAGTTTACATACCAGGGGTCAAAAATTATTTCTTTGATCGTCAATAGATTCGTTCTTCGTACTCCAAGTTTATACAACACCGAATCATTCAAATTTTTGAAAGCTGTCGTCGTTCAGGTGTTAGGTTCCGGATGCACTACTGTCCATTTAGTGTACTGATAACAAAAACAACGATATAACAACTTCTGTATTTTTGACCTGTAATGGATCTACAGAATCAGCCACCCACAACTCGTATATTTCGTGTAAGCTGATTTGATATTTCTGATTTTAACGTATAGTTTTGAGGTTGTTTGACACTATACAACGTACCAATCAAGTTTTCAACATCTCTTTCCATGTTCGACCTGCAGAAAATTATTCTACTCGCTGCAGATGTTTTATTAAATCCAACCTGGCTCGATAACCAATAGTGCGATTCCGTAAATGTCATTCTGCTTAGATGCCTTAACCCAACAATTTGCTACTGTTTCGTCAGATGGTAGAGGACCTGATGGTCGTTGATCATGGGTGGACTACTTGATGATAGCAACGTTGTCTCGCCGGTTCTTTTTTTGTTTCATACCCATAAAGCGATAAATAAATTGCCCATCAGAAGACTTGACGAACATATCGAAACTGATTGGAGGGTTCTGAAGTGGTCACAGCCTACGAGAATCCGCTGCTGGTTTTTGATCCCGCTGATATTCTTCGATTCATAGTCGCACTCTTCTAAGACAGACAATCATCGAGCCCTCTATTCTCTTCTTTAAATTCTGGAGGTGATGTGAACACTTGGTTGGAAATTTTTACCTCACTGGGCAGGTCCTTTATTTTCTGACGGCCCAAACAATCATAAGCATCGTTATCGATGGTAAAGATGGGGACCAGTCCCTTATATCAACGTTTTGGTACCTTGACCACCTGAACCTGAAAAATTTCCTACAAGAAGTCGATTTCAATAATCATTTTGAAAATTATCTCTGGTTCATTTTATTCCAGCCAACCCGATAAATATTTTCCAAGAACTCTTTATTTACCTATCAACAACAAAACCTTTTTGGTATCATATTTATTCTTAAAGTCCGCAGGATGTCGGTATTATAAATATGATGCAATCTATCATATTTTCACTCTTCATGTCTTAAAAAACATATAACAGACTTTCAAACACGAGTCTGTGCTCGTTTTACATCATTAAATCAAAATTAATTCAACGCCTAGAAATGTTACCAATAAAGACGGTATGTTGAGGTGTTTAACTTGGACTCAGAAAAATGGAACACGCTTAACTAAAAGGAAATTGGCAATGTAATTCAGTTCCAAAAAGGTGATCCCTCTACACTTGTATGATCTCGAAATATATGGTCCATTTTAGGTAGAATTGCGATTGGAAACAGTGCTTGGAAGTCAAATATTTATGGCCATAAACTTGAATGGCACTAAAGAGAATGCCCAACTCTTATTTAATTACAAATTCTTCCAATTCAGTGAATAACCAGGGGTTTAGCAGTTAGAGATACCAGATAAATTTGGGGGAGAAAGATGAGCTGGTTAAAGTATGGCACCTCTCTACTAACTACGGAGGAGGAAAAGTTTAACTAAAGAGAGCAGAATTTTAAAAGGGCTGGATGAACTAGGGTAGCGTGGCACCTAGTGGTCAGCTAAAAACGACTTGGGGACATGATTAAGAGGGTGTTTACCTTCAGTAAGGGCCAAATATAAATTCAACATGAGCAACGGAATGAAACGCTCAGAAGAAAATAGCCTATTCGAGTAGGACCTACCTCCGACTTTGTAGTCAAATCAAACAATAAATTATTAAAAAATTATAAATTTTTTGACAACAAAATATAATAATTTTAGTGATTAACTGGACTACTTTATTCTCTCAGTTTATTGAGGTGCCCATATTGAATGTCTGTATGGCTAATCTTAACTTCCACATGGCCAATATTGAATGTAAAATCCGGTACTGGTTTGTAATCCTTCAAGGCCACATACTATTCGATAAATCCTTGATCGGAAGCTCTAAAAACCAGATTGGATAAAGTTTTACATTAGTTGTGGGAAAGAATTTCGATATCTCATCCAACCACATCTCACGGGGTTTTTTACAAAAAATATTTTTTAGGACTTCCCGATCTAGTTAGTCATATTTTTTATTTCATCAAAAAGTAAATTAAATTATTTTAGATCATAATCATTGATCTGTTCTCCTAAATATAGGAGTTTTCGATAAAACCCTTCTTTTTTTTCTTAATTACTATAATTCAATAAAAAAATTATGTTAAGTTCCACGCAATAATTTGTTTTCCACAATCATATTTTTTTTGTATTTTAGCCCTATTGCAGAGTAGCTGTAGCAGCCAGAAGATGTGGTTTCACATAAAGCCATTACAATCAAAATCAAGACTTCCGTTTCCGATCTTAGAAGGCTGTCTTCACCATATTTTTACATTTCGAGAATAGATTTTCAGTGGAGTTTATCATATGTGAGTAGGGTCGGAGGTATTTCTTTAATTTGATAGAAATGGCTTCAAGTTAATTCAAATTTTTTCCCAAAGGCTACTATTGCATGATTCTATTTAAGGGAGCACACTGATGAAAAAATTAAAATATAGTTTTCTTAATATATTAAATGAAATAAAAAGTGACAAATTTTACCAGGAAACTCTATATTTAGGAGAGAAAATCGAAGATAATGATCTTAAATAAGTTAATCTACTATTTTTTCTGGAATAAAAAATTGATGGACTTGATCAGGAAGCCCTCTATTATGTAAGAAACTAGTGTTCTGAAAAATTTTGGCTTGTGGATTTAAGTATTCGTCTGGTCACCAATTCGAACGGACATCGACAATAAGTGGTTCTCTTAATAATCGTGCAGTTGATGGAATAACCCTCCTATATATGTGCAGGCGGAGGAGAGAGTAAAGCATTTAGGTGCTTCATGTCTTAGGTACCGGTTTTTACATCCAATAAGGGCCTCGTGTGTATTCAGATGGGATATCTAGCAAGTCAATATAGGCTACCCAAATGAGACTGGGATAACAAAGTGGCCTATTTTACCTTTAAAATCATTAAATTTGGCTATAAAAAGATATATTTCATCAAAAATTTACTAAGGGATTTATTTACATAGTTTAAGACTGATTTTTCTCGTAAAATCAAATAATTCTATGTAAAAGCAGGCCATTTTGTTCTCCCAGTCTCATTTGGGTGGTTATATTGAATGCCCGTAGTGCCTATATTCAGTTTCCACATAGCCCTTATTGAATGTTAAAACCTGGATCTTAAAGAGGGTCATCCTATCACTATTAGAAACGATAAAAAAGGACACTACTTCATTACCGTTGTCAAAGAATATCTTTTAAAATATACAGTAACAATCCTTCCATTTGGAATCTCAAATATTGAGGTATCAAATAATCGAAAACGACTTCATCGTGAAATTCGATATCTATTGACGGTCTACATAGTTGGGAACCGAATTAAAAACCAAGCGATAAACTTAATTTTCAAGAAATAAGATTTCGATATTCAATCAAATAGTCTGAGAGTCACAGTCTGACATGATTCTAATTGATTTAGTAGCACTATCAGGATTTTAAACAGTTACATGGTCATCTACTTTCATGAATAGGATACGGTTCATCAAATACCTGGAGTCTGATACAAGGTCTTGGAATCAAACTTGATTTACACTCCTTCCTACGTTTAATTCAAAAACTTGTTGTATTTCTGCAGATAGCCCTTGGAGTTGATTATCATAATTTTGATCCATCTCTAGACTAACATCAGGTTACTAACTCAGAAATGTCAGGTTTATGTCTGAAAACTTACTAATTCTACAGATCGTCTGTTGCGATAAAAATTCACATCCCTTCGAAATGGAAGTTAATGATAATACCGATACCATCTTGACCCTCGAATAGAATAATATATTTGAAACTAAAATATTCATGTTAACTGTCGTTATGAATCAAATGAACGATTAAACCACCCTGCGTAAAGGGAAATCAAAACACAATAAATGCGAACAAATGTCAGTAGACCTCTCAACAAGGAATTCGTGATTAGTATTCAAATGCTAGCACAACTCTTAGATACACTTGTTAAAACATGTTTTTTTATGATTAGGATGTTTGTGAGAGCTAGAATAGTTAACTGAACACTCTACCTACTCCATAAGAAACCAGGTGCAACATAAGTTCGAGATATGGCAGATGTAGCACTTGGGGGTTACTATCATATACTGACTTGACCAGATTGAAAGGTTTCTTATTAGGAGTGAAAGTAGATCGGTTCTTAACGACGACTGAAGAAAAAACAGAATGCACACTTGTCATCTGTTGCTCAGTTTCTCTGATCATAAAACGCTCGATCCAATTTTAATCAAACATTCATTAATAATACACAAGCCTTAGCCACGCCGACTTGCGATGTTATACTGTCAATTCCAAACGCTGTTGTCACCAAGAAATACGCCTACTTTTCAGATAATCGAGATGTATAAAAATGATGACGCATTGTCTGTCATAACCTCGATCGTCGATGACAAACAAGAATTAAAGACGTAGGTGTGAATATCTATGACCTCATAATCTAAGATAATGATAATCAGGCTTTGTAAGATTAAAAAGGGTTATCCGCTTTCTAATTCCTAGAATGAATACATTATTAATGCAGGTAGGCGAGATCTAAACAGAAAGTTTTTTTTTCATGAGTATTTCTACCGTTTGTAAATAAAATCACATTTCGTGAATGTGAATTTTTCATGAAACTGGAATTGTTCCAAACTGTACAATTTAATTTAAGCCAGAACCCTAACGACATATATAATGTGGTTAACTAAAAAAACTTCGGGTTTCCATTCGTATGTTTTCCGTTCCACCCTGAATTAAACTAGAATATATGAAAGATATTCATGTTTTTAAGGTGCCACATTAAGGTTTAAGTAACCAAAAAGCAAGGTTGTATTTTCTCCCTATTTCGTCACTCAGATCAACAGAGTGATCATATTGCTCAATATTATACAATATGAGTCCATTTTTAGACTATTTACAAGTCAGATAGAAGTGAGAAAGATTATTCCCTGTTGTGGAATTATAAAGGGTTTATTATTTTGCAGGTATAGGTGAAAGAGTAGATACTGAGCATTCGTTTCTACACATTTATTCGGAAGGAACCCCAGCCAATAGGCCTACCATGTAACTCTCTATCTGACATTCAAGGTCGGATATTTGAATTTTCACGAAGAAAACTCAAAATCTTATCTCGTTAGCTTTCTGATCCATCTTTTGTCTTACTTTTTATTTTCCAGTCCTTTTTTAATTAATGACCAATATATTTGATTAAACTCGCTTTGATGGGTGAACAATGCAATTGGATATCAAGAAAATGACCTTAGACCAGACACATCATAAGGTAACCTCCCATTTGACAATCGGCTCGATTTTATGAGATTCCTTCGTTGTTTTATTTGTAAATGTCAAAATATAGATGTAACTTCCACACATCGATTTTTTCACTTTTGCCAAGCAAATTCTCCTGGAGGTTATTTATTATAACTTAACAACTAAAAAAAAGTTTTAATTATCCCTCTATGTTTATTCTCCTGGGAATTTTGGAGTCACATAATCAGTAATTCAGCCTAAACTTATCATCATTAATATTTCTAAAAATCGGATTCTATCGTATTTTGTATGTGAGTTTACAAGAAACCATATTTGTCCGCGAAAACCACAATATTTGATTTGATATGCGTTCATTGTCAGGAATTTTCTAGGGCTCATTTGAGTTTATTTTTGATTGATAGATATAAACCCAATTCGTAAAAAGGAGACGTTTGTGTCATCTAAATTTTGACTTTTGTTGAGTTCCCACTTATTACTAAAAGTTGTGACAAGATTCCTCATAAAAGGATCACGAAGATGTAGAATCAGACCCCAATTAGATGTTTATCATCCATACATGGCTCTAAAGTTTTGAAATATGCAATATTTAGAAGCATAACTTAAGTTTTTTAATTTTTTGACTTTGAAACAGGACCTCAAGTGTTTGTATTTCATCAGCAGGAGTTTGTTTTATGAGGATGAATTAGTGTTTTAGAACCAAGTTCTCTAACCCTGCCTATATCATCATGTTAGTATGGACCTCAGTATCGTTTCTCTCTGGCCCTGTTTCGAAGTTCACAATCCACCTACGAATATCTGGTAATGTTATTGGCTTTTTCTGAAACCAGTTTTAACATCGTGGTGTTTACTTTTTATTGGGAGATGTTGACTTACGTTGATCGCACCCTATACAAGGAAGATAGCAATACTAATCTAATATATTTATTACAGCAATTGTCAGCACAATTTTCAAGCTGTGTAATCAATTTTTCCGCGCTGAGGCGTGCGGTTGAAATTTCACAGTAATTTATAGTATTATTTTAGAGTTAAAAAACTTAATTATTAAAGTTGAAAATTACAACAACAAGGTTTTAATCGACAGACATTGGAAACACTTCTGTAAATATGATTCCATCTGGCTTTAAAATACGTAAAATCTATTAAAGATACCGGGTTTTGCTTTCAAAAAGTCATAAATTGCACTGATCAAGGGATCTTTGAACATTTATTAAAGTAACTTATATAATAATTCAATAAATGGTTTTTCCATAGCCATGTCCTTTTACTTCATATATTTCCAAAAAGTTCTTCAATAGGAAAATCCCAACAATTAAGGATAACCAAAGCTTGACGAATTTCCAACAAAAAATTTATTTGATAATTTTTAAATCATCATGAACAATTTTTCAAGAAATGTGGGAATGAAGAGAACATCAAGAGCTGTATCAATTTTAATCATTTTCCGTGCAAAAATCCGACTTTCCGATGATAACATTCAAATGTTTAGACGTTGTTTTTGTTTTACAGAGTAAATGATAAATTTTAGAAAGATTCTTTCTGTAAAGCTAAATGAAACCAGACAATTACTGCGCACATTCGAATCGTGAATTTGAATGAATATCCTCACTACCCTAAAAGATAAACTATAAATTTTAATTTACTTTTCATATAAAATACAACATCCAAACATGGGAATGTCATAAAAAAAGTCGATATTTTGCACGGGAAACTGTGTATTAAAAATCGAAAATACATTTTTAAATACAAAACCCAGAAACACCATCTGATTGTATATGCTTTTATAGACAGGTAGAAACCTATTTTATGGAATTTATCAAATGGATATCGATTAAAGCCTAGTTTTTGAATTTCCACTTATATAATTTAGTTTTTAAAACTCTAAAATATCCTATAAATTACTGTTGAATTTCAGCTGTAAATCACAGAGAGCAAAACTGTTTGAAAAAAGCGGTTTTTAGGGTTTTGTGATCAACTGAATAAAAGTTGCCCAAATCAAAAATATCTTGCATGAGAGGTATAGTAAATTTTTTGGGACATTTTTTCTCAAAGATAGAAAGCCATCTCTGTACTACAGCCAACAAGCTGACCGAGGGAATGGGGGTGAATGCTTAGCCAATGAGAGTCTGGAACTATCAGAGACTGTGCTAACAGAAGGATGCCTAACTGGAGTGCGACCCTGGATGGGAGAGTTTTTATGTGGACAACGTCACAATCGCGGTCGACGTAAAGTCTGTTCCGAAATGTTCCGGTGCAGGTTTGAACATCTCCAAGACCGATGTAAAAAAAGAGGATAGTTTCGAAGAAACTATAAAGTTGTTATTTGTATAAAATACTATTGTCGTTTGTATTTAACTAGCCTAACGTGAACAATACTATAACGAGCGCCTACAAATGAGGAAAATTTCTAGGAGCGAACATGAAGTTTAATGGGGTCACAATTGAAAAAACATTGTATTTATCATTTATTACTTATTGTACATGGTTACCCTCATCTTCATCGCAATTCTTAATTTTATTCCGGATTTGGAATAAATACCAATCAAAAGTTTTTCACTGAAACTGGCCTTGAGAAAGTGGAAATGAGCTAAGAATTCATGAGATAAAATATAGAAGGTTAATTATACCGCATGTGCAAGAGATGTATGGTTTATGGCAACTTTAATTCAGTTTATTGGCATGTTTATTAAGTTGGTTAAAAGGATTACTAATTTGATCGATTAACCTTATATAATTATCAATCAGGTTATGCCACTAGTTCACGGCCTCCACTATTAGCGATTGAGAGTTGAGGTCCTGAAAATAATGCATTTGATCCAATGAATATATTTTTGTAACGCCACATGAATGCGTTCAAAATAACATGACCCCACGGGCTGATTATATCTTCATTGGGCCGCGTGAAGTTATCGTGGTTGGATTTGTTGGAAACTGATTCAGTGAACTCAAACCGAAAGAAATGTACCTTTACATATATTATTAACTACCCAGATGAAATTTTATCATTATTAACTCAATGTGTGAATATCGAATTTTTGGTTTTGAATTACAGGTAAAAGGCATTGCCGACTCCTTACCCTAAAAAATATATGACTAAGTTCATAATTCGAAGAAAGTATGGTCTTCAGGGATTGAGAACGTACATATTTATCACTGAGTGTTTGAAAGTATTCATTGCAACTCACAGAAATTAGATCTTGAGATTATAATTTTTCCGGTAAACGAATAGACAGTCGTGAGATTCTTGTACTCATTTTCGGGTAACCGATTTGTTGTATTACGCGTGCGTTGGTCAAAGCCAACGCGCAGAAAACTATATAATTTTAAATTATAACAGTAGTCACAACACCTCCGCGTTTATTTTCGTCGTCTGCGTTTCCAGGTTGGCGCTTGATATATGGCGGGGGGCCTTCTAATTCGCGTGGAACGTCTTGGTACGGGCTGCGAACATGCTTCCTCTTTTTCCGGGACTTTATCGAAGTTTTCTGGTTTATTACTTACCCATCCAGGCAGGTAAAGGGGGAAGTCAACATCTGGCTTTTTAATGTATCTCGGGCGTAGTTGTTCGAAGTGCCTTTTAAAAACCCGGTGATCTTTTTCTAACCTTACAAGTGCATGTCTGTATCCTAGAATTTTTATGATAGTCGCCGGTAGCCATTTGGGAGAACGCTCGTCGTGAACTTTAAAATTTCGGGCATAACACGGTGCGTCCGATTTCACGAACTGATATACTTTGGGTATGGGCAGTTTATCTTTCATTTCTTCTTTTTCATGGGGTATAAAAGTGTCAATTTTGGCTCTAATTTGTCGTCCGTTAAGAAGTTCGCTTGGTGACAAACCAGTTGCCCCCGGAGTTCTTCGATATTGAAGTAGAAATTCGTACAAGGCTAAATCAATGCTAAGATTTGACTTTTTCATGGCTTGTTTAAAGGTTTGAACAAAGCGTTCAGCTGTGCCGTTAGTAGCAGGATGGTAAGGAGCCCCACTGATACATGTGATACCTCTACTTTTACACCATGATTGAAATTCGTTTGATGAAAATGTTGTGGCATTATCTGAAACTATGCAGTGAGGGTAGCCGAAATGGCTAAAATCCTCCTCTAAAAAACGTATGACGGATTCGGTAGAAGTTGTGGATGTTTTATGCACACATGGGTACTTAGAATATGCATCAATCACAATGAACCAGTTATATCCAAGGAAATTTATTGCGTGATCCATGTGTAGACGAACCCACGGTTTGGTCTCAGGTTCCCAAGGATGGTTTTCGGCCTTCGGTAAATTATTGCGATATGAATCGCAAACCACGCATTCTCGGCATATCTGCATTATATCGTTATCGATCCCTGGCCAATAGACAGCGGTTCGTGCCAAGTTCTTCATTCTCTGAATTCCAAAATGGCCAAGATGGAGAATTTCTAGTATCTTACGTCGACAAGAATTCGGTATAACTATCCTGTTTCCATAAAACACCACATCATTTTGTACAGACAGGGATAATTTAATTTTTTTGTAATTGTCCAATTCGTTTTCCGAAGGGTTAGGCCATCCATAGCGAATTACGTGAATCAACCTTGACAAAATAGGGTCTTTCGACGTCTCTTTTTGAATGATCTGAGGATCCGAAGCTTCAATTTGTTGACTCAGAGACGTTATCGAACACACTACATGTTCGTCATCTTTGCTCTCCATGTCATCAAATTCTGTATCTGGTCCTTGAGGTAAACGGCTTAACACATCTGCATTGGCATGTTTACGGGTAGATCTGTATTCTATTTCGTATTCGTAGCAACTTAATATGTTGGCCCACCTTGCTAATCGGTTAGCAGCAAGTATAGGAATTCCGTTTTTATTTGAGAATATTGATAATAATGGCTGATGGTCTGTGATTAGAAAGAATTTTCGTCCATATAAAAATTGGTTGAACTTTCGAATCCCAAATATTATGGATAGCGCTTCTCTGTGAATTTGAGAATAGTTTCTTTGAGCTGGATTAAGGGTTTTTGAGGAGTAGGCTATCGGGCGCTCCGTTCCGTCTGGATATCGATGGAAAAGGACAACGCCTATGCCGACACTTGAGGCGTCACAGGCTATCCCTAAAGAAATATTTGGATCGAAATGGGCCAACACGGTATCGGATGCTAACATCATTTTTAAGGTATTGAAGGCATCAGTGTGTACTTTCGTCCATTGCCATTCGAACTCTTTGGAAGTAAGTTGATACAATGGAGCTGCAATTGTTGCGAGATCTTTAATAAATTTATTATAAAATTGTACTGCCCCAAGAAATGACTTCAGCGAGTTAATGTCTGTTGGCGGTTCCATTTTTAAAATAGCATCCGATTTGGGCCCCTTAGAGATTCCAGAAATTGAAATAGTATGTCCCAAGTATACTATGCTGGGTTTCGCGAACTCACATTTGTCCAAATTACACCTAAGCCCACTTTCGTCTAATCGTTTCAGCAAAGCTTCCAAATTCACCATATGAGACTTGTCATCTACTCCTGTAACTAGAATGTCATCGAGGTATACAGCTACTCCCTCGAGACCCGAAGTTACTTTTGCCATTATCTCCTGGAAATAGCCAGGAGCTGATTTTATACCGAAAGGCAATCTCATTTGTAAGTAAACTCCTTTGTGTGTACTGATAGCTAAACGACGCTGGCTTTCCGGGGATAGCATAATCTGATTGTATGCGTCGGCTAGGTCGATTTTGGAGAAATAATGGGTACCTCCAAGTTGGCGTAACAGTTCATCTGGTAAAGGCAACGGATATCTATGATCTTTAAGACATTGATTAATAAAAACACTATAGTCTCCGCATATTCGAACTTTGCTACTTTTATTTTTGCAAATAGGTACAATAGGAGTAGCTGAGTCGTTAAATTGAATGGGTTTCCATACCCCTCTAGAAACTCCATCATCCAAAGCACGGTTAACTGCCTCTTTTAAGGAAAATGCTACCGGCCGGGGTTTACAGAATTTTGGTGTGTATTCATTGAACTCAATATCTAGCTCGACATTTTTTAGGCATCCCAAACCAGACTTCCAGAGGTTTGGAAATTTTGTACTGAGTTCTTTGCATTTGTGTTCCAGCGCATTTGGTACTTTAGAGGTAACGGCGTGAATGGTATTTTTGAACAGCAATTTGTCGACGGATATCCTTAAGGATTGAATCGCATTTAAGCCCAGAAGATTTAGTTTATGGTTTTGCGTCACAAGAAACTGTATTTCAGAAATAGCTTGAGTATTTCCGTCACGAACATTTGCTTTGAAGCAGCCCATGGTCATAAGTTGACTACCTGTAACTGAAAAATGTTTGATAGAAACCTTTCTGAGAGTAGGCTTGCCTAGTTTTATCCAATTTGAGTGCGAAATAAAGCTATCCACAGATCCCGTATCGATTTCGAATCGAATATTGAAGTTGTTAATGACTAAATCGTGTAGAATTTTATCCCGAACTGAAGAAATAACGTTATTTACGTCATCGAATTGGGGCTTGGATTGCTTAGGTGTATTCCCTCTTTTCCTACAGGCTCTTGAAATGTGGCCTTCAACCTGACAAAATGTGCACACAGCATTTCGATAATTGCAATCTTGCCGCCAATGGCCTCTTCCGCCACATGAAAAGCACTGCCCCTTTACAGGACGAGAAGCAAAAGTATTTTTCTTGATGGGCTGTGAAATTTTGCACACCTCTTCAACATCCTCGGATATCTGCTGCTGAGCTGTACGTGAAGCTTCCTCAACTTCAGCAGCTATATCAACGATCTGAGAGAAATTAAGATCCCTTGTCGATTTGTGAAAAATGGCCTTGAGAACTGCCTCATTGTTTACCGCACAAATGAATCCCGTTTTTAAGGCTTCGTCAAGCGGATCTGTAATTGGAGCGAAATCGCAAGTATTGGCCTTTTGTCGAACTCTTGAGGCTAATTCTGACACGCTCTCGTCAGACTTACGTTTAAGCTCTGTGTAAAAGCGATGACGCTCTCTTACGACGAATGTTCGTTGGCTGAAGTTTGTACTCATTATGGAAAAAATTTCGCCCCATGATAAGGCGTTGATGTTCTTAGGCGTGGGCATCTGTGATGCAGCAGTTTTGATAAGTTGAAATGTCTCCCTACTTTGGTTAGATAGGAAAACGTGAGGCATGCGCTGTTCAGAAATAGCATTTGCCTTCACGAAAGTAAAAAAACGATCGGAGTAGTCTTTCCAGAGCTCTTGAGAAGGGTTGAACGGTTCAAAGCTGGAAGTTTGAGCCTCTTGGCTAACGGAAATCGGAATGCCTGAATTTAACTTCTGGATCTGCTCTTGATGCATTTGCATCTGCAATTCGAACCTCTTTTCCTGCAACTCCAGTTGCTTGGACATAATTTGAATTAGTTCTGAAATTTCAGCACTCATCCTCGTCGCCAGTTGTTGTATTACGCGTGCGTTAGTCAAAGCCAACGCGCAGAAAACTATATAATTTTAAATTATAACAGTAGTCACAACACGATTTTAAAAAAGGCCTCCTCTAAGAGCGATTTTGATGTCAAGGTTTTCATTGTTGTCTTCAACCCTGATTCAGATAAATGGTTGTTTTATAATATTTGGTGTTGCTGACTCCATTGAATCTGAGGTTCGTTGAGACATTCTCAAATAGCCGTCAATATAGCGACCCCAATCAGTTGAAAATTTAATTAACACAGGATAGCTAGTTTCAGGGAGCGGCGATGGAAAATGTGAGGGATTCGACGGATTCTCGGTGATATCATGTTGAAAATCATGAATGGTATATAATGACATTTCAACTCCCAATCGATTATGAGCGCAGCGACGAATCTTATCCGCTGCTTCATCAGATCGTTTGGGAATAGGATCTCGTTTGTGACAAAATATTGTGTGATTTATTCTTGAATTTAATATTGACCTAATTTTGTTAGTAGTTATCACAAATTCAAATTTTTCAGATTATCTGACATGTATGATGTGCTTGAAATTTTGAGTTCAGATATTATTTTATTTATTGTGAGTACTGTACGGGTGGGATAAAGTCATACAATTTTAGCTTCAGAAAAATTACGGCATCGTTGTAACAACTAATTGCGACCTGATTTCCAATTCGATGTATGTCACAGTTTCAAGGGGAATACAAATGAGGGAAATGTATGATATCATCGTGATTTAGATAATCACCTGTATATTTATGACCCTCTAAATCTTCCTGAGAACTAACCACACATTTTCTACATTCATCTGATCATTAAACGTCCGGAAAACTTCTTACGAAAGAGATTTTTCAATCTACATCCTTCTTCAAATGGAATTCTTTTGATCAGACAACGTGTTTACAAGAAACTATCAATTCTATAATTTCCATTAAGACTCCCCAAACCCCTGTCTTTTAACTATGGCTATGAACGTTTACCATCCACTCCTATTCGCTTGATAAAGACCCATCAGAGTTCCATTTGTTAAAATGATTTCATCATTTTTTGTTTTCATAATCACATAAACCAACGAAACCAAATAGGCGCTTGTATAATACTTCGAATAGCAACCTAAGTTTTTATTTGAGCTGCATCATAAATACTTTAATCGCTAGGAATATTCGTAAATAAATGTAGAGGTAACATAGGGGGTTCGATCTATTTAATAACATTTGCAATCTATTTAATAAAAGCTGACACATCAAAAGATAATTTCACGAGCGGAATTATTAACCTTTATTTATCAAACTTTTAAATTAACAGGTCATTCGTATGTTTTTTAGAGTTAACAAAGTGAAAAACAGTTTGTTATCAAATACGAATCAGGGTGTGAAAACGAATGAAACAAATGTTTGCACGCTAACCGAACCAGGGAGTTATGGATATAAATTTTGATTTATGCTGGATCGAGAATAATTAAAAACCTTTATAATACATATAATCCCTCCTCGCCCTCTCAGATAGTTTATTCGAAACACAGGGTTTGTGAAACGTTGCTAATTTCTAACAAATTTAGTGATAAAACAGAAATAAATACTCCCCTTCTTGTTTGACTCACTCACAACCAATGTTACGATTGTTTTAGCAAACGACATTCGATTTTAGGTCAAATATGGTTTCTCAAATTTTGCGCTTTTGGTGTACTTGAGAATTTTGAGATGGATTAAAAAAATGAAAGTTGATAAAACGAGGTTGATTTTATCCGCATGTGCAATTATTTTTTGATTTATGGTTACTTTTATTAAATAGGTTGCAAAGATTATTAAATAGATTGAAAAACCTTATATTATGGTCTATTTATAAGAAATGAATGCATTTCTCTGTTTATACTTTTAATTGAAAAGCCGCACTTTTCAGGTTCACCACATGATAACCATTATAAAAAGACTGGTTTATCGGATTTACATTCGTATTTTATATCTACGTGTATATATTGCCACCTTTCTAATCTATCAACACAATCTCCACGGATTCCAATGATTCCCTGGATTGTAATGTATTACATCCCATATATTATTAGATTTCCGATTATGACTCTCTTAATCTCTTATAAAATAATTACATTTTATATACAATCCCTTCCAACTTTCGGACGCCTTCACGGTAACAAAGCCCTGGAAAGTGAAGAAACTGTACGTGTCCGTTTAGCAACTAATAAACCCTCACTCTCGGAACTCACGAAGCGTAAATGGATGTATAGACAGAGATAGACCCTGTAATGTAAATTTGAATTTTGAAAGCGAATTGATATGTTGTCACAAAGTTCGCTCAGAAATATACTGGAGGAGGTTTTAATAATTTCTAGTGATAATGCCAAATAACGTCGTTTTTCTTGATTTATAATTGTGTAATCTTTGATTCCTTGGAGGGATCTACCAAAAAAACCAGTACCCTTTTTAACATCTAATTAACCTAACCCATAACTCTACTCAAATCTCTCAAAGCGTTGCGTTTATTTCGTTTATATACAGAATTGAAGACTCATTCCCACCCAGAGAAGGACTTCGAAGTAATGAAGCCACAGAGAGCGAGGGGAATCAGGAGTTTTTTATTGAGTTAATGAGTCTAGGATGCCATCAGAATGGATATGTAGAAAGAAGCCTCGCCAGATTTAGCTTGAGGAAAGGGCAGTTGAACTACTACATAGGACTGATACGCCGCCACGTTAGTTTATCCGAATATACAAATGCAGGTTTAAATACCTGCAGTTCCGATGAGAAAACAATGAAATACAATGGCAGTAAATATATGGGTCATTTTGAGTTTAAACAGGACATGCTGTAGAGATCTAAAGGTTTCTTGGTGATTTATGAAAGATATCAGTACTTAAAAATTATGTGTTGTTCTGAGAGATCCCTTTGTTTGATATTGTTAGCCAAACTTTGAAATATATTTGATTGAATGCCATAATAATCTTGTTTGGTGGTCCTGAATAATAGATTGAGATGCTTGATGTGTGTTCGCGTCCCAAAAAACATGTATTTGTCACAAAAAGCGGCTAACAATTGTAGATATTCGGATTTGTTTTGCATACTGAATCCCAGTACAACATTTTGATGTAAAGCTATAGATGATGCAAAAGTAATACGATTTTAGTAATATTTTCCGAAAGCCTTGATATATAGGAAAAACGCCAACATCTAAAATAGCATCACTGTGTTTTTAAACCTCTAATGTAATGAACGAATTCCCATTTTTTCTCTGCCAAAATTTAATTATCAAATTAAGAAACAAATTCATTACACACTCGAATTCTTAGGGATTACATAAAAATTTCTAGTTGTTTTCTAATAGTACACAATTTTTGTGCATCCGGTGTTACTGGAAGATATTCAATGTTCCAACTTTTGATTCTTTGTGTTTTTGTACCCACAACCGTCCAGTCAGGTTCCGGTACATATGCCAAGGTATATTTTCGTTTTTTGTAATATTAAAGGTTTGCGTTTTTTCACGACTAATATAATCAGTATAATCTAAGATTTTTCATTCATTTAAACATTTTTTGTTTTCCGGTCCAATTTTATCATTTTCAGAACTAGTTTTACTTCATTAAAATTTACAGAAATTTTGGGCTTGTCTTCCTAAACCCAATTTATCATCCTAACTTTTTCATAATGTTATAAGGTGCTAAATATTAATGATTATATTATTAACACAATATTTGAGTAGTTTATCCATGTGGTTCCACAACTGAATGAGGCTATAAACCACCAAAAGAATCATTCTTGTTTATACTTCACGCCTCCATCATCTTGACTTGCTCAGATGCTCGTACACTGAGCAGCATGTCATCTCGGTTTCGAGTAAGGATAATAGATAACGTGTGATATGTTTTATGGATAGTAACACAAGCGATTGCTCATATGAGCTGCCCCACCTGATCTGCATTCGCTCTTAGTCCCCTCATATGCTTAAGATGATGTTAATGATAATTGTGTCATTAAAATTGGCCGTGTATTAAATTTCGGGAACATTATCGAATCCCAAATCTGGTACTTTAACTCAACAGTTGTACATAAAAACGCCCCATTTTGAATCTAGCCTGGATTAAATTTCGAACATCTTCACTGCAGATCAGTATACGCACTATATAAAGGGGTAGTCAGATTTATTTTCGAATTCAATCGGCTCCGATTGACAGAAATATGTAAATGACGTGATATTGAATAAAATGATGTTATACTTGGCGCCAATTTACGTTACACAGCTGAACATAGGATCAGAAATATAAATTAAAACTGTTCTTCCACTAGAGATAAAAACCAGAAATACGAATTCAGGTTTATCGATGTAAAAAATGTAAACTTTGGACGATAAAACACTAATTATTTGTAACTTTATTTCTGTTAATAAATCAAACATATTTTCAATCTAAAATTATGATTAACTTTTAGAAATTGGTCCAACTCCATTTCCACGTGCCACAATTTCAAACATACTCGTATGATTTGTTTTGACAACCTAGACAATATGAGGTATGGCAAATCGGTATCGAATATTATCAACGTTGTGGAGTTCACGACAAAGCGACTAAATATTATTATTTTACTCCAAATAACCGGACAAATCACTCCGAATTAGTATATAAAGAAGTGTCGATCCGAAATTTTACCAACAGAGTAAGGAATATTTCAATTTATTTTTCAACTTCCTTGTTGACAAAACATCAATTTTTACGACTTACAGCGGCGATCAGCCAATTTTTCGCTGTGCCACCAGGCTACTGAAATGTCTAGCCAACTTCCACAACTCTTTAAAACCTGATATCAAATAAATTACTGTTAAATTTCCAGTGGCACAACACAGAGCAAAAAATTGGCTGACCAAAGATGTATTTCTATGTCGATTATTATTTTTTATAATTTAACAAGTTTCTGAATTTATTCAAGAAACAATAATTGTTTTGCTTCCGTCATTAATACTTTAATATTTTGTATCCTAACATCAATTTAAGAAGTTGATGCATATTTTATTCATTTAAACATTTCAAACAAAATTCAACACAGTTTTAATGGAATATAAACGTATTCAGAGATTTATGAAAATAATTAAATATTGTCAGGGAAAGTTCAAAACCTCTGATTTAGAGCTAAGATACCGAAACGGCATTTATGAGCTAGTTAGAAAAAGAGATCCATCAGCGAGCCTATTAAATTAGAATTATTTTTTGGAAAAGCATAATTTATTAATATAAACTATAATTTATCAAAAAATAGAGTGTTCATTCTTCAGAATCTGAATAATCTGCTAAAACTCTACATGCATAATTGTTATTATGAATTAGCCATTATGTTTACTGCGCTTACATCGCTAAGTCAGATTACACATCTGAATCATAAAAATGATTTTTCCTACTGCCTTGTGATGTTTCTGAAATAGTACACATGGTTAAGTCCCCTGAAATCTTAAATGACTTTTTTTAAAACCTTCCAATAAACACACAATTGAGATTATCATCAGAGTTAAACCGCCAATCCTATCTTCAAAGCCCTTTTGATGCACCGGACAGAATTGTCAGGAAAATTCATGATCAAATAGTCTGAAATTAATTGAACCAGTTAAGTAACCAAGACAGTGCATTATAAAATTGTGGACATGATGCTTAGATATATAATAATTTTTGTGACAATATCTGACATTTCATTTGTAAATAAAACCACCCTCATCACGAGAAACATAAAGATAGACACGACCTCGGTTAATGATGTCTTGGTATAAATTTTATTGGTTTTTGACCTAAAGGAACAAAACAATCTTAAGATGTAATTTTAAAGTAATTGTTTACCGTATATAACAGACGGCCTAAACTCTTGTTTACTAAAGTATTCAAGCCATGCGTCACATGGTCAGATCAGTAGAAAACTAACAACTAATCGTGAATTTAATGTTTTTAAAATCAAACTTATGAACAAACCACAAAATCTAGAGTGTTTACACTTTCAAGGTCCAACCGAAACAACATTAAAGTTTTATTTGAGAGCGGCAGTTTGTGCACCCCTGATATAATATCCAAGATAATCAACCAACAATTCTTCTCCATACTAGCCCGTGAAGGTGGGTTTTCTGTAGAAATTTACCATTTTTATTTTAGAAATAATTTTTGGCTTATATAATGATTTAGTCATGTATATACATTACATTTAATCTAAATCAAAATTATGGACACTACTCAGACAACCTTATGATATACCCATATTATCTAGAGCAAGATATCATATTTCCTTTTGTAGTTACAAAAAACCGCTATATAATAATAAGGACCATGTAACCCCGTTCCATTATTCAGAATCGAGTCTATGAAAGAAACCAAATGTAAATTATTATACAACCTGAAATTCAATATTAACGAACCCAAAAAATGGTATTATTTGAACTAATTTAGTTTCGAGGGAAAAAATACGATATATGCACGCAATTATCGATTTAATCCCACCAATTTTTCATTAGATGGTCTGAAATATTTGGACCTAAATCTATCACAGACTCAAATTCTGCAAAATTTCCCCATATTTTCAATTGATTTCCTGTCCAAAAGATTCGTAAAATTTTATTAATAGGAGTCAAATACGAAAAGTCATCCAACAATCTATGAGATTTTAAATTTATTCGGATATTCAAACTAATTTTAAGTTCAATAAATATCACTACTCTATGTCGGATGAATATTTCCCATCCTCAGCCTACCTAACCAGGACCTACAACTACATGCAATTCACGTAATATTTACTGATGATTAGAATGACAAATTGTAAAGAAAAGCCGTGAGTTTATTTATTACTTGAGACAAGAACCTCCGAAAAACACGTGCGATATTTCACGAGCCAAACAATCGTACTATATAGGTATATATCGGTCAAATAATATAAATTAAGATTATGTGTACTCCTTTTATAATTTTTTGAATATTTCAACATCAGCCGCATCACTTATGTCCCTAATATAATCAAAAATGTATAATTTGATTAAGCCTAAATAAACGCGCAGATATCCCAGTTTCTTGCATGATTCATGGATATTTTTTTGATTTTTTAATTTTAATAAAAAGTTCAAATGACTATATTTATCGTCGTCTTTATGCCCTTTAGAAACAAATAATTCAATCGTTTTATATTTTGTAATCATTGGGAGAGTCAAATCGTGGCTTCGGTCATCAGCGCTGTTTATACAGACAATTTAAAATGTCATGAACATAATATTCGGCTTATAAACATTCCCTGAATCAACATATCTTTTAAACGATAATATAGACCACTCGTGGAAAGAACTTTTAGTCAACTTATCACTCATTCTTCCTCAAAATATTGAGTGAATCAAAATGAGCAAGATCCTGATTTTTATCGTTCAAAATCAGGAGGGGTTTTCTGCAAATGTACAAAGGCTTTATGCGGTTTATGAGACCAAAAATTTTCTGCATCATTCAAACCACACAATATTACGCGCAGCTATTAAGCGGAATAAAGTGTGGTTGTATTCATGTTTACAACTGCGTTCCTTCTTTTAAAAGAGGGAGATTTTTTAATTTGCTTTTGTCTCAAGACGCATGCTCTGAAACGCATGCAAACTAATATTAAAACGACGTTTCACAAATTAATTATTTTTTTCATTTGTAAAATATTAAAAAATTTCAAAAATTACGTCAATGTAATGATTTAATAAATATTTAGCATCAACGATGCTCAGGATTATGTCACGCGGTTTTTAACAATATGATTACCTGATTAATAAGTTAGTTACACTCAATTTTGATGGCAAAACATTCAAATATTTTAAATTATATTTTTGATTCGTGAATTGTCGAATTAACGACATAAATTGATCTAGAAAATAAATTAGGGAAAATTCATCTTAAATTTCGATAATGTTATAATATTTGAACGTTTTAACATTAGAAAAGCCTGTATCGGCGAATAAAATGTGTGGCCCGGGAGTTTATCAAAAAATAAATGTATTATTGTTGATTTAATCGAGGATAGATATAAATGCCATTGTCCCCTTCCTTACTACGGTGAACTATGCGAAAGATCGGATGTAATTCTAAATATTAAACATCCACAATATGGGGAAGGTGGATGTGGTGTTTTGATCGATATCGACCATTACAGAATGTGGTTAAACACGACAAAACTGTCCCAACCGACCAAAATATTTGATGTTGAAACAAACGTGATGAAATTGTTGACGTTAATACTCGCAGCCCGCATAAACAAGACAGAAAAAGGGAGACCTGATGTTAATGCTTCAAAAACCTTAGAATTTATCACTAATTGCACCTTAATACGAGTAAGGTCATCAAATAAATCAGGGAAAGCTGAGGTGTAAGTACGGATTAGGCCCATTCGTTATTGTCAAGGGTACCATTTTTAATCAACAGTCGTTCCAATTGAAAGAATTATATTCCTTGCGATGCTGGCAATTTTTTTGATTTGGCTAGTTTTGACCAATAAAATGATTAATGTAGACACACTTTTATGTAGAATGATGGACTTTCATGGAGACCTAAAGACGATAAACATGTAGACGTATATAAATATTCGGAAGCGTCTAGTCCACCCGTTGGTCTCAATTTTACTTAGCATGAGCCAGATAGAACGAGCGCAACCCAATCAAGCGTAATTTTACCCGAGCCCTCTATAAAAGTAAAAAAGCGATGATATGAAAGATAAACAAGGGACCTTCTGCGAAAGTTGAAAGAGTAAAAGTTTTCTTAAATATAGCCACCAAGTTTCCTTTCTATTCATATAGGAACAAAGTTAGAATCTGGAGACAATCAAGAAGTAAATTTATTATTAATTAGCAGGGAGATACTGGCTCCATAACCGAATCTGTAAAAATCACGATCGTAAATGTAGAATCCTGAATCAAATTACGAGAGAAATAATTTATTATCTGTAGGGACTAAAATTGACATCAGACAACTGATTCATCTTCTGAAGACAACAGACTACATTCTAAAATATATAAAGTACACAAACTATTCATAGGTTACATCGTTCGCACGTATACTCTCCGACCCAATGACAGATCGCCCGGAAAAAGAAGTTTTCTCAGCATAACTGTAGGAAAATGAACACGGAGAGAGACGATCATATCCTGTGATTATTAATTAACAAATAGATGACGAACAATTTATCGCCCGAGGATGACGAAAAACAATTTTCTGACTCAGTAGATTTATCGGTTCGTTAAATTTATTATTTAGGCTAATGATAGCCCACGTAATTCATCTGAATATTTTGTTTGATGTGTTCTAACTTTAGGCTCAACCTTCAGAAGATATTTACAATCTTGAACCTCCGGCAGAACTAGATGACTCTGATGTACGTCACCGATTTTATTTCAGGAGGACAGTGATGGGGACCGCCGAAAGTCGAGAATATACAAAGTAAAATAAAAAGAAATAAAAGGTTAACTCCCAATCAGACACAAAATCAAAGAGCACTGTTTCAGAATATGTAAAAACTACGGATGTAATCAACAAGATCTTACCTAGTATTCAACAATAGTGCAAGAATCTGAAAACCTAGTTAATGAGAACACTGGATCTGGATTGGGTTCAAGTGAAGGTATTTTGGGCCTGTAAATAGGAAATCTACACAAAATAAAAAGCGATATTGACGTTGTATCTTAAGATAATTACTCAGATGAAATCGTCACAATCAGACACATCCAATTTTCCATCGAAAGAATTCAGCACTGAATCTTCTGATCAAACCAACCACACGCTATCAGATGCGATGGTGTCGAATTCTGAGAAATCAAATAAATCGAGTATAGTAGGAGACTCGACGACTTCTGCCGATCAGGATGAACAGAAAAGTTAAAAATTATGAATTATCTTATCTATGACCCCTATTGATAATATATTATTCTTTATATTTTTTTCGATTCGGAAGATGGATATTCTCTGTTTCTTCAAACTTCAAGAATGGGTGCCACGTGTTTAATCCTCTCACTAGTTATTTACTAGAATAAAAACCCATATATTATGATTATCTTGCTCTGGAATAATAAACATTAAACCGCGGTGTCCACAGATTTCTAAATCCTTATTTTTGTTTATTATTTCGAAGTTTATCTTAGTTAGTTCTGAGTTTACGCTACAAACTCAATTTTTGGTTCTAAATGTTAAAACAGGGTATGTATTATTCTTATATTATATTTGTGAGTCGTCGCTAGAATAACCCAATTTTAGAAACGAGAAATTCCTCTAATTCACAAATTGAATGTTTAAACACGGTATACATGTCAATTATTGTTATAGACGACTTTTAATTCCCCGAATTTACTTTATGACCATCTGAATTGAGGATCAGTAAAAATATAATCACCAGACATTCATTTTACCTAACAGTAATCTAAATGGTATTTTGAAATAGGGCGTATGCGTCAAATAGTATTGCCTTTAGTTTTTCGATCTGTGTCTACATTTTGTTAACAAATATTAAAAAAACAGAAGCGCATGTTCTAAAGTAGATTAAATCAAAGCACTGCATTTTTATCTCCATCATGATACATAAAATGTGATTAGGATTTAAAAAAACGAACTGACTCGACCATCATTGAATTTTTGTGCCAAGAATACGACCTTACAGATTATTTTGATTAGAACTTCACAGACCGAGACCTATGAGCGAAATGCATTCATCACATGACATTATAACGGGCCTGGAATTAGCAGAACTATACAACTTACTTAATTCACTTTCCTTTCTCAAAAAGGCTAAAATTCATACCTACTCACTGATCATAAGAGGCCTCATATCTTACGTGACATCATTGAATGATGTCATCATTTTAGAAGAACAATATTTGAGAGATATCCCACACGAATGCAGGGAGAAATGAAGAGGATTTTGCTTATAAGTTATTTCTTGAATTAGTCGTCATAAATGGATAAATGATCGATTTTAAAAACGAATAAGTGCAATAAACTTTGACTGATAAGAATTATAATATTTGAAGTTATCGACCATATTCTCAAACTAAATTTTGATACAGTTTTTTCACAACATATCGGCTCATTCTAAATACCGAATCAGGTTTACGTGGCAAAATAAATATTAATCCCTTTATTTACTCACTTGTTAATACTAGGTTATGACGTTTAATCCAAGTTTAAGCCATTCACACAATATAATTTATAAATTTGGTGCTTTATCTAAAAATTTCTGCCGTGTTTATATACCTTAATTTTTAGAAGCATTTGGGAATCTATGGCCCACTCAGCAACTACGTTTGAAAACAAGAAAATGGCCATACATCGTGTTGATGTCACTGGACTACGCATGTGCTAAATTTTGGCAATTATTTCCAAAATTCAAAGCGTATTTCTTTAAATGATATCAAATCGATTGATACTTTATTTTTGTATAAAAAATAAAATTTATGTTTCCATTATCATTCCTACATTCGGCTCAGTCAAGCATATTTAGATTGTGAATCATAGACTCGTGAATCTATTTTTTTGCCCTTAACCATTTCGGTCAGAATCATACAATAGATGATTACTCAAAATGTTATAAAATATACCTTTTTTGACATCATCGATATTTAAGTACACAAAATGCTGCTATCTATGATTGGTTCTCATAAAGTAATAATTGATTTATTTATGTAGTATAAACCACAATAAAGCTTTTACTTAGAATATCAAGCAGTTTTTAACCGAAAAAACCACTGCTTACCATAGAATTCAAAAAAAGCGGCGCACGCGCACAGAGCGAGTTACTTGACAAATCATTCCGAATAAAAGATTTTGGATGGTTAGAAATTGTTTATCGAACTGTTGCCATTATTATATATTTCATAAATGATTCAAACAAGAATTCATCAAAATAAATTGGCGCGTATTTCGGTTTGTAATTTGATCTTAGTATGATTTTAAAACAAAAAGTTTGTCGAGAATTAAATGGTTTTCTTTAATGAAGCCTTTAAATAAACTTAGAATTTCATCTTAAATCGATTTCAAGAGATCCCGCCCAAAAATTATTTAATGCATCCGAATTACGATCAAGCCCGAGTTTAGATCAATAACAGTTGAACTAATTGAGAGATCCATGAATTGAAAATTAAAATAAGCAGTAGATGATTTATGCACTACTTAAGCGAATATTATGAATTTATGAAGTTTAGTTAGCGACCTAGCATTCACCAGAAATTGTGTTGACAATAATTTTGACCATTTCTTCTGTATCAACTTCATAGACAATATCCAGCTTTCCATTTGGGTCCTCGTCAAAGTCCACGTGACCTACTCGTTCTCCTGATAGCACAACATTTGTGATATTACCCTTTTTAATCGTTTTAAAGATAGAACGATTCGTCAAGCCAACAGCCACGTATAGGTCGGATGTCAGAATACCCTCCTCATAGTAGCCTCTTTTAATATATTTGTTGTTTCTATCGAGAAATTTATCGAATATTTCCAGATATTTATTTGTTTTAATGGACTCACTCCTTTTTTTCTTTACATTTTGTTCCAATGAAAAGGGGAGGCGAGTAGTCCAACACAGTTTCCAATCAACGATTGTAGTTGGTACATTCATTTTCAAAATACATTCCTTAAGGATTACATATGCGGGCGGATCACACCACACATTGAATTCTGCGCAGTCAGACGCATTTTTCAATGTCTAATAACTCATAAAACTTACAAGTTCTCCTCTGTCACCTCCCATAATATTTATGGAAGCCAATCTTGACGGGAATTCGTTATCAACCAAAAACGCAACTGCCAGGTTCGTTAAAGGACCAATAAATACACCATGAAGCTGGTTTGGATATTTTTTCGTGTAATGAATTAACGCTTCTGCAGACTGCATTTCTTTGCTCACAAACACCTCTTGATCCTGTAACTCGATTTCAGCCTTCCCATCCGGCCCAAAATATTCATCACTTTTTTGTTGTACACCAAATTTCAAATTATAAAATACCTGACATTGGGATTGCCCCACCAGCGTAAATTGGAATTGTTTTTTCACCGATAACGGTCAGGACCTTCTCAATATTTGATGAAACAACATCCAAAGGAGCATTTCCGGCCACCAAAGTGATAGCGACGATCTCAACATCCTTTCGTGCTAAAAGGTATGTTATCGACAGGATGTCATCGATTCCAACATCTGTATCAATTATTACTTTCATTTTTAAAGCTAATGGTATTTAAATCCCTTTATATAGTGTAGAATGCTGCGCCTTAATACTTTAA
>JWZT01003547.1:186522-210691 GCA_000827895.1 Thelohanellus kitauei
CCACCTAGGGGACCTGGAGCGTTCTCAAAATCAAGATATCGCCTCGAAATCGAACAAATTCCTTTAATGAAGATGGAGAACTCGAGGAAAATACGATTGATCAATTTTTTGGAGAGTTTCTCTGGAGAAGAAAAAATTCTAGAAATCTTTGGGAAGGGCTTTAAAAGTCGATTAGAGAAGTAGAATATATGGAATAATCATTTTTCCATAGAATTTAAACATACATGTAAAAAAAAGCAGCAACGTTAAAAATATAAATTTTCACCACATCTTTCTTATGCGATCAAATTTATTGGATTTTAGCTGACCCTTATAATTATCTATACCTTATATTAGGGTTTTAATATCGAAAAAGTCAAGAAAAGAGGTATAAAAAGGAAGCTGCACTGCGCAATCTCAAAAGTAATGGTTTGAGGGGGGCGATCTTGTTATTCAACCTTATTGAGGTATTAATGTCTATTTTAAATCTGAAACAAATGTGTTTTAAATATATTTTTTTTGTAATAGAGGCTAATTCGCGCAAGCGGCAACAAGATCGAGATGCCCTCTGAAGAGAATCAAAAATTATAGAATCATATGATTGTAATGGATGTTATCGGGGCACGATTACACATTTCTTGGATTATATTCAAGGTCTCCATATTGAATTTTATATTTTCAGAGAATTCATAAATGGAAAATTGGGAGATCAATAACTTATAAAAAGGGTTACCGAGTAGAGATGTCTCAAATGGAATCAACTTAACTAGAAAATCAATATGCGCATGTGAAATTTCAGATTTATAGATGGTGGTCAGAATTGAGTATCATAATCAATAAATATAGAAAAATTTAGGTTTACTCTAATTGACATTAAAATAGTAAAAATCACGCATTTGAGTCTAAACAAGTAAACATGATAAAAGTAGATATTATTATAGGTTGCATCCGTTCTAGTACTCTTGTGATAAACTACTCCCACGTATAACAGGATACTCGTATGAAAAATTAGGGCCTGTAATTATAGACAACCGAACATAAGATCGTCTTCGGAATACATTTTTCTTCACAAAAATGTTCTGAATAATGACAAATTCCTATTTACACATCCGAATACGTTCACAATTGACCTCATCAGATCTATCCCCGCAGTCATCCACCGTGTTACACCGAACATTATTAAGCGGACACTTGCCGTTTTTGCACCTGAAACCTACACATAATCGGTCTAATTTAATAGGTACTTTACTTTGACATTTCGTATCATAGACATCACACATATATTCCTTGTATGCTGAGCCTTCATCTATACAGTAACAGAAATAGTCGGAGCTTATTAGCGGATCGCAGATAAATTGACAGCTGGTATTTCCATAAGGGCGGTATATTTCTGTGAGTTGGTAATCTTACGTGAATAATAATGGGTCTGTATATTTAATTCTATGGCATGATAAAATTGTCTATATGACACCAGATTCAGTCGTGTTAATTTGCTGATATCCATATGAACCATTATCGAATTTTGAATAAAGTATAAATTTCCCTTGACAAGCTCAAATGTTTCGACATCATTAAATGTGCGATAAACCTTTGATAAATCATGTAAAATTGAGGATCAAATCTTTTATCATAATTGTGGTCAAAATATTTATATATTATCGGAAATACTTGATTTTTAGTTATTCTTTTAACAAAATGATCTATGTTTAATTTAGTGTTTTTTTATCAGGGTTATAGGTGTATAATTTTATTTATCTGATACTAGCCTAACGCTCGTGAGTTTATGTTTGATCGTGGCCGTGACACTCGATTCTGGCTCGATTTCATCCAACTAAATGTCCAAATACTAAAAGAACTTTGTTTACGATTACTACGTTTCATCAAATTGTAAAAAATTAAGGAGCATTCGATCTATGTGATTTCAGTATAGAGCATGCGTTTTTTTAGAATAAAATAAGTTGAATTATGTAGATCAAATTATATGTTTTGTGATTTTAAATATTTACATACATTTTTAAATGTTATTGAGTAGTATTTTGTAACATTCATAGCATCAAAAATATCTATTTGAAAAACGTATCGAGAGAGCTACACCGTTGGCATCTTTTTAAGCATGCTCGATAATTTTGACACTCGATAAAGCATGATATCACATTTTTGAAAAAACAATTTTCAAACATCATTGTTTTATTATGATATTAATTCATTATCCAGGCCGAAACCAATTTTAAAATATTGGAAAAGATGATTGATGAGTGTCAGATTTCATATTTCTCCAATATATATTTAAAATTTTTGATAAACATAAAAAATGGTGAGATCGTTCGTTTAGAAGCTAAATCCAAAAAAATATAGTTACAAATGGCTATCCTTTTCTTTTCAATTCCCATTTTCTGTTTTGAACAGCAGAAATTTATAAACATTTATTTCATGAGAGTAACAGTTAAATTTAACTAGATGATGATGAGTAAGTGAATATATTTTATCGATGACGAGATTGTTGATAATCAAGGATGTCTGTAGGCAGGCTAAAATGGACATTTGTCACCCTAATTTTAATACGGTGGAGATTCTCTTATGAATGCAAGACTAATCTAATGTTATACGGGATATATTTTTACAACCGGCCTTGTCAGAAATCTCACCAGCTTTTAATCTGATAGTAAAATAACTACCTGAGCTGCTCAGATTAGTTAAGTAACAATCTTTGCCTCAAGAGAATTACAGCCTAAACATTTTTTAAATTTAAATTTTATTTCTGGAAACAATAATCTAAAATATTGAATAAAAAGATTTTGCGCATGAGCGAAAAACAGAAATTCGGGATAAATCTCTGAGAGATTTAAAACCTAAATTGACGTAATGTCTACACAAATTTAAATAAAACAAGATGAAATGTTTGTTTAATCTGTTTGCATAACAGAAATAAAAAAATCAAAATTAATTAATTTTGTGTGTGATAATAAGAAAAAGAATAAAAATCACCATTAAAGTCTACACGCAGAAGCGAAAAGTTTATCAAAGTAGAAAAAACCATAAAAAATGCTCTTGAGTTATTTTACTCCTGAAGGGTCTTATAAATGAATTATAGGAAAGAAATATTGGTAATAATAAAATATTTTTCGCCAAATTTTATCAGAAAATGTAAATTATTAAGGTAAATTATATGTAAATTTTATTTGGTAGGCTGAGTAAATTTAACAGCCAGCCTAAGAGACAAAATTTCTAAAATATGTATCAGATTGCAAAAGATCGTGTGAATATGCTAAAATATTGATTGGCGTCTAAATGAAAATTTACCCTGTATAGAATCGATTTTCTAAAATAGAAGTGTTTTGCAACAAGGAGTGTATTGTTTTGAAGTAGCCAAATATGATAATCCAACTCCTCTGAGTAAACGTATTTCTTGATGATCACATCAGTACGTAGACACTTAATATACGAATACAAGGGATAATAGCATATGTGATCAAATGTCACAAAAGAGATAGCCCTAAAATCATTGCCTTATTTACAGCTCGTCGATATGAAATTGGAAACTGGTGACGTAACGAGACAACAACTTTATGTAATTGGTAACGGTAGATATCACAAATAAACGATGATTCTTGTCTAATAAAAACATTAAAGAATTCGAATAGTCGTATTTCATTGAAACGACATCAAAATTTAGTTTATAGAAAGATGTTTTATGATATTTAAAAGTGCCATTTTTTTCTTTTAGACTGATAATCAAATGTTTCGCGTATAAATAAATTGATTTGCTTCTTATGTCATACGAGATTGGATGATTTTGAACGACATTTTTTGGCAGGAAATATTTTTTGAAATATGTGGCCGGTATGTGGCGGCCTTTATAATCAAGAATGGCTTCATTGAGTGTGTCTTGAAAGAAAACAAACATTCGAATACTGAAACCTGATAAATTGATCGTGTACTTTCGCTGGTACAATAATTAGAGAATTCAGAAGTTTCATCATAATGATTTGAGCCAATAATACATAAATCTGGGTCAAGTTTTGGGAATCTATAAGATATTAATCCTACCCATTCCAGCGAATCAGCGGCTTTGCGCCACCAGGACACCTTTCGTTTAATACAGTGATATTCGAACGTGGATCCAACACGCAAAGTTTATTTTTATATTGATAATTACGTTTACTTTGGTTAATATATTGGTACCAGTGAAAATCTTTAACTGAGCATGGGCATGGTTTGATAATAGAGAGGATTAGTTCTCGGTCATCCATGCACATAATAAATGAATTTTTGGCAAAATAGGAAATCTCTTGTCCTTGGAAGCAGTTCCCGAAGAATCTCGGTAGGTGAAAGATTTCAAAATCAATATTCCTACACCTTCTAACTGGCATTAGTTAACGACTACCCATGACGTGGGAAAAATTGAACAGAAATAAGGAGTAGATATTTTTGTGTATTATGCGATTTACTGTAGCTATAACTAGATTGTTTGGAGATTCTAGTGGTATTATATCTATCAACTTGAAATTACCGATAGATTCTTTGTACCATTCTCGTCCCCTGTCGTACGAATACCAGATTCCGCCAGTCGATCTCTCGGCGCCGAACAATAAGCTGCCATGATTTATAATTATTAATTTGTCAATTTTTGAATTTAATATTTTCCAATATTTTCCGCCATCGAATGATACAAACATGTTGCGTCTCTTGGAGTCTTTTCTATGAGATGTTCCTTTAAATTTAGCTATCCACTTTTCTGGAAAGTTATTTTTAATAAAATCTTTGGAACACTCCAAATCCAATTCAATCCCGCAGTTATTATCAAGGCAATAAGGTGCGCCTTTTAATTCCAATGGCACAAAATTCTTGCCATCATCGAACGATACGTATGTTCTAGTAATTTTGTTATTTTTATTCATATTAACATAAATGACACCCGGGAAATGCGGGTTGATAACCACGGGGCATCTATTGCCCTCCATATCGTTTATAGATAAATGGCATATAAGTTTTACTAATTGATCATACTTACTAAAAGTATATAAACATAAATTTTTGGGGTTCTTCCAGACAAGGAAATAAAGACTGCCATGTAAAAAGAAATATCGGCTAAAGGTCTTGAAAATAATAAAATCGGATATCGCGTTGAATTGATTTAGGTATATAATTTTGGTTGTTATATCTGTACTATTTTCGAAATGCGAGATTCCAATTATTATACTTCTATCAAAGAACTACTTCAAAATCAAATTACTTGATCATGCTCCAAAAAAACTAATTCGTTGCGAATCGGATAAATACTTTTTATATCATAAAACTTATGTATTTCCATCAAGCTTTTTGAAGAATCTAGAATTCGCACGGTGTTGTTAGCTATCTTAATTGATCAGTTACTTACCAAGGTAAATCATCCATGGGATGTCCGGAATCCATGTCGCTTGAACTACATCCTGGCCGATTTTTTCGAAATTATTGCCAAACCCGAAACTTATGTATAAGTCATATAAGACGTGTTGTTTCTGTAAATCATTTGTAATTCTAGGGGAAAAAATCAATACCAAATGTTTAAAAAAATGTGTTATAGACGATATATTCTAGGTTCTTAAAATGGCGGTGTCACAAATTATCTATGATGGATAAATGGCTATAAAAACGCAGACAATCTGATCATACACATCAAATTAATTTTGTGTTTTCCAAATATGGGTTTTCGGAATGGTTAAAATATTTGACTCGACGTAAAGTGATAACGAATAATTGATTGAAAATTACTGAATGTTTATGTGTGTTCATTTATTTAAACTATTTAACGAGCCTTCATCCATCTAGTCGATGAAAATGTGTTGTGAGCCTCTGTGTCAGGGCCCATATTATCAGCATATATCTGGGTGAAAACCGTTAATGGTGTAGTGCAAAACATCACTTGAATTTAAAGCAAAGGATGGATCAAAATATTACATGTGTAGTTAGAAGTGATTGGCATGCGCATTAGATTATATAAAATTCATGGTTTACATATTTTTACAATAATTCATAAAACTGTTTATCCATTTTTATGGTATTTAAGAATTTATTAGGAGCTGTGAAATATTTCCAGGCAAGGTTTGATATAAAACTTAAAATATTAATATTTAGGTTGTTTTTCTCTCAAAGAATATATTTTATATTGGTTTCACTCGACTACTGCCGACTGTAGCACTTTAGTTCTTGAATTAATTGCAAAACAATGGATAACAATTATGCTTTTAATTATGATGCGTCAGAGATAGAATTTGACTAAGCACCTCGATTTGCATCCGAAAATATTTTTTCTCTGTAATGATCTATCGAAATTTGACCTTAACTGTTGATGGTTATCTTAAAAGAAGGGAACGCCTGGGTGCTTCCATTATGTAGAATATACCCTAATCACAAATATTTGGGGTTTGAATTATATCTCATAATATTATACATGTAAATATCGTTTAATCTAACACTTGTTTGCATAAAAATCCTCAAATTATTTTACATTATTTTAGTTTAAAATCGGGCAGTTTTCAATTTACCCAATGAATGAGAAGTGTATTCTTTGAATATGGCGATGACGTAATTGATGATGTGATATCAAAATTAATTTGATTTTAATAGAGTTAATGGATCATCTTTATATAAATATGCGAGATTTGCGCTTAATAAATATTACAAAAAACAATAAATCAATAACACCAAATTATCAATTCTTAACCAACCAAGATTACACGAAGAATCCTATGATTGCTTGTGTCGGTAATGGATGTGATAATAAAAAAATCATTTATGTTTTCTTTCTTTAATAACATCACTCCGATTAGATAGCAGGTCAAAATTGTAGAAAGGTGCAAACAGCTGCCATATACTACAAGAGAATGACTAAAGAGTAATATATATTCTGCCTTACATCCCTGTCATTACCTTTTTTTGAAAATTTATTTTCGAAATTGTAAAATATCCATAAGACTTAGAATCAGAAAGAAATTAAATTTTATAATTCTTAGGTCTATCAGCTAAACAGATATAGATATAACGGCGAACATTATAATGAAGAAATTTTATCATATTTAAACAAATTTTTACTACAAAACACCAGAAAAATTTCAGGATTGAATGCGACCTACTTGGTCGATGAACCTTTCTCAATGTTTTAAGAATATGCATGTGTACGTTACGTTATTCCGCCCGTGCGCGTTTTAACACCAAAATGTTACATCAGAACACCATTCTAAGTCTTTTTCGTTCGGCAGAATGTTTTTTATAACAGCATTGGTTGCGGTATATTCCCTTGATCATACTTGTAAAAATTTAGCATTATTCGATTTTCAGTCGTGACAATACGCATGCCATAAAACTCATGTGAAGTACACAGGAAAATTCTAAACAATGTTATTCAAAGTTTAACGATAATAAAGTTCAGTTTTTGTAATTAAATTGGTAAAAAGATGATATTAACAGAAATTTCACTTACCGTGTGACCTCCTGTGGGGACAAGTTTTATTAAATGAGATGGGTCAAAACTCGACGGGAATATCCTTACGTCTTTATGGTATGTCTGGGTTGTAAATATTTTTAATTCACTGTCCACAAAAAATATTGTTTTATTTAAACTTGATTCACAAACCAGAAAATTTTTGATGGCGAAAAATTTATCTACAAAAATGGGTTGGCCATCGTACATCGGCACCCAGATGCTAAATGATTTCCCCCCATCCTTTGATAGATACAATTTTTGATTTAATACATTAGGATTTTTGGATCTTTCTATGAAATTAAATAAAATGCAGTTATGGGCTCCATTCCAAAATTCATAATATAATTCAGAATTCTTTGATACGTGGAATCTTGCCTAGAAAAACAATCAAACCATACCTGTGAAATTAATGGTGAAATATCCTGAGTGTTTTGATTTTTTGGCTTCAAGAATCGAATACAACAGCAAATGTGGATACATATAAAGAAAATAATGAAATATCTGAACATATGTGATCGTTAGAATTCACTTAAACGATGGTGGTGCGGCGATATTAATAAAAAATTAATTAAATTATAATTGTCAAGCTAGTATTTATAATCACTTTAAATTATGTAAACTAGGAAATGATAAAATATTTATTGAAAATTATTCCATTTTTAATCAAAGAGTTCGATTTTTTTTTAAAAAAATGTTAGTACTTTTTTAAAAAGATACAATTTTTAATGTTAAAACAGATTTAGCTGCAATACTATTTATGTAATATACTTTAATCTACAAATCCAACCTGCAGGAGAATTTTCTGAGATTTTGGTAGAAGCTTCTTTTGTGGCTGAAAATAAAGTAATTACCATCAAATTTACTCATAATTGACCTTGAAACTCTTAAATTGCTTAAATAGTCGTTCATGTGAATTTATTTGGTATAGAATATCTCAGTTATCACCACTCTAAAATCTTCCATGATTTTCAAGAATTTTTACGTAGAAACATCTGTTCGTGTCTCATTTTTATATTAATTGAATCCTTATCGAGCTGCGCTTCTAGAGACGTTTGACTATTATAAATTCTCGAAGAGGATATGGGATATAACTTCTACATTTTCAGTTACAAGAGCAGCTTTTACCCAGAGAGTAGAAATGGATTTTGTTGGTTGAATCCAGTGATAAAAGAACTTTGCCTCATTAGTATTGCAGATGAGATCTGTTAAAATTTTTTAAAATTTTATTTATTAAGAACTATTCAGAAGTTTTTACTGAAACACCTGGGTATATTGAATTTAAAATGATAACATTATGTTTTTTGATTTTAAAAGGATTTAATATTTAGTTAGTCTAAAAGTCAATTTTATATGCATGTTAAGTAACGTTTTAAACTGTCAGGATTTTCATGATTTGTAGTGGAACGCATCGACTGAGTAATACAAGGGATGGGTGTGCTTGAACCATATATGGATGAAAGATACATGGATAAGATGGGAAAGTGAACATAGAAATCAAACTGATATTTTCAAATAAATTTATAGTGACTTGAACACCTAAATAAAGAATGGATGATTTAGAAATATGATCATTATTAACATGTAATTTCTGCATATTTTTATTATAAAAATGCCAGAATGTAAAAACCGAGTGAATTTTCATAAAAACATTTGAAATTTAGATACTTATTTTTAAAAAACACATAAATTATTTAATTAATCATCAAAAGGATAATCGGACTATTTTTGGTGATTGATGAAATATGGATAATAGATAGATGGAAAAACATCTCATAATTATCCAACGATTTACGAAAAAATGAGTATATCGAATCACGTCCCTGAAGTTGTTGAATGTTAGAAGCATTGAATCTAAATATTTATTATTACATTCTGTTTATAGTATTTACCAACAAATGAACGATGTTTGATGAGTTAAAGAAAATAATATGAACAACGTTTGATTTTAATTGATTCATTTTTATGACTTTGATATTCTAGATATGATCAAATATATAAAAACACACGACGGGGATAGTCCAAATTTGATTTTATTGAATGTACCACTTTGCAAGAAACCTTATCTTTGATCACATGTTCATCCTAATGGTATAAAGAGATATCAAAATATGACAGGTATAAAATAACCACCAGAAAATTAATTATGATTACTGCAGGAGTCTTTTCTTTGAAACGTATTGATCGATTGACTCTTGATTTCAAGATATCATATGATCAATATCGGATGTACTATACAAGTCATGCTTGCGCACATATTCTCACCTTCGACGACAATAAATTTGTGCGTATATATAGATTTATTCTGAATATTACACAAAATATACGTCAATCTGCTTTTATCCAGAGAACTAGAAACAAAAACCACAAAAAGGATGAAAATTAAATGGATGTGTGCAATCATCATCTTGACATTCTGTTTGTAGTTTGGTTCGATTAGCAAAATCTTAGATAATTATTGGAACCACCATTGCTTTTTTTTACATGGAACGCCGGAGAACGGCGTTCTTCCACATTTCTAGGAAATTTTAATATTTTAATCTGAATATCAGGTATTTATAATAGAATTATTGATATAGTCAGTCATTTTTGTGAATATTTAGGCCTATTTTTTTACATAGAACGCAGTGAAACAGCCTTCTCCGAACGTTTATTATGATTTGAGTTGTTAAATTTAATATTAATATCTCATTAAACAATCTTTTTTTAAACATACCGTTGTTTTTGATGCAATACCAGAGCTTTTTAGAAATAAAGGAGCTGAAACGCCGTTTAAATATTTTAAAATCAGTCGTACTTCTTTACATGGAAGGAGAGGGTCAGCCTTCCCAGAACTTAATTTGAAATTCTAAATATTTAAAACCAATAATAGGGATTGATTACAGATTTATTTATTTAATCCCTCATTATGATATGTATTCTAGGCTTTTTTTAACACGGAACGCAATGGAATGACCTTTAGCTTTGTCAGACTTTTCATTGTTAAGTTTAAAAGCTAAATTAAAAATATCTTTCATTATTAGGAAATCATCGTTGTATTTTTGTGTGAAATACCACGGCTATTCGGAATAAAAAGCTTTCGGAAGGATTTCCTGATTCTCTGAAATAATATTGTGATATATTTGTTTTGTAAATGTTTAAAACACACAGTTTTATGTGACAAATTTCAATTTTTTCAAATGAAAATAATTAGAAAATTTTTAAAATATACTTTGTAGGGATATATATGATATCCTTAGGTAACGTAATAGCAATGAGTGGTCGGGTTGGTGACTGCTGGGTGAGGATCGATGAGTCTTTGGTTCGACTCAAGTTGGACTCACCTGTTACGTTACAACTTCAAGTAGATCATCGCTTCTGCGTTAATTTATGTAAGAGAATGTGCTTTTTCACTTTTTGAAAGACATAAATGATATTCTGAAATATCGAAAGCATCAATCTTAGTTATTTTGTCCTTATCCATCACAATTAAATTTGATAGGGTTTATCATAAAAATAATTTTTTAAAAATTTTAAAATCGATTCATTCAAATAAACAGGAAATTAGGAATGAATCAACGAGAAATCAGAAACTGAAAATGGTGTAAAATAAATTATATTTTTAGAGTCAACATGATTACAAAAGAATATTGAAATCCCATTAAAGTGATATTTTGATATATGAATATGTCTAAGAATATTTTCTACTCATAATCTATAACATAAAAACTTTATTCTAGTTTACTTTAGGATGAATCTGTTGCCTATAAATGCTTTTTTTTCAATATTTAAAAGGGTTTATAGCAGTGGTGGGCAACCTTTTGAGAAGAGGTTTAGAGTTTGAATTCATAAAGCATTCGAGGGCCAAACGACTTATACACAATTGTAAAGCTTCCTTTTGATAAATCGTAACGTCATGAAAATATATGACTCAAATGCCAGTGTTTCGGCTTTCGCATTGTACTTCACGGCCCATATAAAAGCTTGCGGTGATCCTGATGTGGCTCGCTGGCCACAAATTGTTCACCATTGATTTATAAGAATAAATATTTTGCGAGTTGATTAATTTTGTAACAACAAACAACTTCGACACCAACCTCTATCTAACAAGTCGTTTTCTTATGGGAAAGCAGGCTTGTTTTACATAATCATCTTTCTAAGATATTCCAAAACGAACAGATGGCTATTAAACGTATCATCGAAACGAGTCATCGATCCAAACAAAGAGAATAGAGCAGTGTATTTGCCCTTATTCTAACAGAAACGTCATGAAGATCCTTAACGATATATTTCGGATATATTTTTAATTGTTTCAAACAGAATATTAGATGCAAACTGAAGGAAAATGAGCTTTTAGAGCTTGTCTATATCAAGTAGAAGACGATAAAATAAGCACAGTTTTAGCAATTACATTATTTCAAAGGCCATGATCAATTTTGTTTTAAAAAACATTTTTTTCAAATGAAATAATTCAAAACTAGAATTCGACGACATGGTAATAAAGATCTGGAAATGATGGTTGAAATTGATGAGTATAGAATCTATATAAATAAGCATCACATGGGGCACTCTTTCAACATAAGAAAGGCGCACGATTGGCTGCGAACGAACCGTAGACAAAATTAGTTTGTGTTGGAACTCGCCGATTAGAAAAAAACACTCTAATGTTAATTATATAAACATATCTATTACCAGATTCTACAAAAAAGTGAATTTTTATATTAAAATAGGCTGTGGAGTATCTCTATAGTTATTCAATGGTAATCGAATAAAAAATTTCATGATCGTACTATAAGTTCTTGTATTGTCATTATCTAGGTCATTGGTTCCCAAAGGTTGCGGTATCTCGCCCTGGGGGCGCTTGGGTTTAAATGGTGGGGGTGGTGTTTGAGAATAAATAGGCGACGTGAGAAAATCAAGTGAAAAATATTTTTACCATCTTGAAGAGAATCAAGGAGGGACTGATAAATAAATGAAAATATTACATTTATATATAGAAATAAATGATTAACATATTTGATAGTTAACACAAACTGACCATATATTGAGTTTTACCAGACATTCAATTCTTTTCTTAGAGAAGCTTGTAATTTTGATATTTGTATTATCGAAATCAAAACTTTAAGATGTTTTGACAATTCAAATAATGAAATTTATGTGTTAGGATTGCAATATATATCAGAACATATTATGTAAGAGTAGAACATTCAAGATGACTCAATCAACATTCGAAAGAGTCCTACAAGGACAACATCAATGTTGATATTCTGGTTGTTGATCGAAATGCGAAAGAGAAGAAATTCACTAAATAATAATTGGAATATACTGTAGTGTTCGTTGTCCATAAACTATATGAACAATTAATACTTATGCAAAATGATTTTGACCGTTTTTGTAAACATAATTTATTAATATAACTAAACTATAATAAAAAAGTACATCACGTGTATGCCTCAATCCAAAAACTAATCGTTTCTAAAGCCTCTTATTACATTTTTAACTTTTTTGAGTTCCAATATATAGCATTCAATAGTCAATTTTCCCGTCCGGAGGAATTTATTTACATGTAGAAAGACGATTTGCTTCTATGAAAAATATGATAATTTTTAGATGGCGTCATTGTCATTCCAGATTAATCGGTAGCTTAGAATAACATTCTTTTTATAGATCAACGAGTTATTATACTTGAAGAAATTACACTAAATACTTATTCAAATATACTTCAATGTTCGTTGTCCATAAACTATATAATAATTGATGATTTTGATCTCTTTTTAACATAATTTAACAATAAAACTAACTGCTAACAAAAAAATACATCACATGTATGCCTCAATCCATAAACTAATCGTTTCTGAAGCCTCTTAATATACTTATTTAACGTTGTTGAGTTTCAATATATAGCACTGAATAGCCAATTTTCTCGTTTTCAGAAATTTATGTACATATAGAAAGACGATTTGCTTCTAGGAAAATATGATAATTTTATATGTCGTCGCTTTTATTCCAGATATTCCGGTATTTATGAATAACATTTTTAATAAATTAACGAGTTATTTTACTTTTTATTTTGTTTGAATTTTCATCTATAAATACATTTCGCGAACGCGCCTAATCAAACAACCACTATCGGAATACCTAAAGGAGGTGGCATTAATAAAAATTCTTCTCAAAGGAGGCGGTAGCTTAGACGCGTTTGGGATTCTATTCTCTAAATGCTTTATGATAATGTAATTTATTTAATGAAGTTCTTGGATTGAAATCTAAAACAAAAAATATAATTATGACACAAACCCCATCTAAATTCATGCGCATTGCTATCTCTAGGGTATTCTCAAACATGATTAATATAAAGTATCATCTTGAGGCAGAAGCTAAATGTATATATGCAATTTTAAATAGTCCGTTGGATACGGGTTTTCACCAATTTCATATGATTTTGCGTTATATAAATTTGAGTTTGCGTTTATATCAGACGTTAACAGATAACTTTGCGCATGCTAAAAAGATCTAATAAAATGTTACAATACGATAATTTGTTTTATTTATGTCAGAAATTTTAATTGTCTGTAATCAGAATTCCTTTACAATGACAAATTAACTCAAGAAGAAAATTTTAATGATTTTGCCTTTTGTGAGACAAAGTAAAACGAAGTTTCCCTAGAATAAGTCGTCAGATTTAAAAAAGTGTACGCTGATAGAGAATTGAAAATATATAGTTGGTCAGGGAAGAAACTTTACCTACGATATTTTTAAACCTTTATAAAAGCAAGACGAATACCCAAATACAAGGGACTATATTCTAACCATCCTTTTGAAACTAAAGAGGAATTGGGAACATTAATTCACGAAATATATGTTGGTTAGAAACATGGGTTGTCGGTTTATCCTGAAAATAAAAAATATAAATCCTTCTTCACAGATAATAAATTAAATTCAGATCTCTGGTTCTTCATACTCCCGATTTCAAAAATTGGTTACACATTCCTGAAAATTGTCTGGAAATGTTTTTTTTTATCAATTCTAACCTGAATTTCTGTGAATTTAAGATTTCTCATGAATTATCAAATTACACGTTTTAAACATACTGCACAAATATTAATGTCCATCACATGTTAAATGTCAATAGTTCATTTTTCATATCAAAAACGTCTGTCAAGCCCGGCGCAAAACTAAACGCAAAATCAATGTTAAGGAACTTCAAAAGAAATGCAACCGCCGCAACCTATGCGTAAATATTAATGAAAAAGTGATTTTTTATAATACGCCAATCATTTGAGTTCGAAAGATCGATTAGTAAATTCGTGTACTAGAGGACGAATATCAAAAAGACAAATATAATTACATAAAAATCGAAACCAAAACATAAATACAAATAGGAAAAAATAATGAAATGAATAGATACTGTAAACTACATTTATATAAAATATAACATGATGATTAAAAAATGTTTTAATCAGAATTTATCCAAATGACAAATAAATATTATATAGACCTCCAAAAAGATGATGTGTGACGAAGATGATAAAATTGATACTGTTCTACGGAATTGAGGCAAATTTTTTAATTCTAATCATTTTGATTATACGTTAAATTTTTCCAAATGAAGTAACATGTTTCTCGTTTTATATCAACAACATTGGTACATATTTAAATTCTTCATGGTTCTTCGTTTAGAATAACAATTACGATTTTATTTGATCGACCATTCATGTTTTCATAATTTTATCGTATGTCTTTGTTCAGAGTTTCTATTAAATTATGATGAATGTGCAAAAACGTTTGAGCGTTTATGATATGATATTAAAAAACACTATTTGCCCACAATCGAACGCTATATCTCTTTGAGGGCTATCTAGATGATTATCTTAATTTTGTATGTATTTGGTAAAGAAGAACTAGCTTATGATTCCAACAATATTGACGTGTATCGAGTGGTAGATATTCGAAACCACAATATTTGATTATTAATGAGTTTTCAGGTATATCTCTCACTTGTAATAATTCCTCATACACAATTTTCTGTTAAAAATTTCAATTTTTGCGCATGCTTAAATTTGTATGCATTATTTAATTTCTCATAGATTCATCCCAAATTTTTTGACTTTTTGATTGAAATAAATTTAAAATCTTAAAAAGTAATTTTTAAGAAGAGCACTCTGTTGAACTTGTAATGGATAAGGAAGAAACAAACATGGTTGACGCACTCAATATTGGCGAACATCCTTTCTGTATTTCGAGTGTCGAAAATCAAAATTTTTTCACTCAAGTTAACTGGGTAGAGATACTCTTTTCGAAGTCGAAACGTATTCTAAAATTTGGTGTGAATATTATTCAACCATAAATCTTGTCAGCCATTTTAGCAGCTTTACCAAAATCTTTAAAAAAGACTACGCTTCTTGGATTGGTGAAGCAACAAGCCTAACTCAAGAGGATTGCAGTCTGAACGTTTTTAGAGATGTTATTTCCTAAAAAAACTGGAAATTCCGGATGAATCTGTGGGAAATTGAGCATGAAAAAAGTTGAGTTATGCCTTAAAAAGAGGAGTTCGGAACGGAAAAGGGTGTACATGTTAAACCTATGTTTTTTACAAATCCTTTATTGATTCATACAGCCTTTATCAGCCATTTTTCTGTTTTGTGCAATCAATTTTCCATTTTGCTGCGCGCAGCTAAATTTTAAAAAGAATATCAAGAAAATTTGATAAACCAAAGAAAAAGGTGATCTCTTTGCCATAATTAAAGAACTATGCGTTCAAATCAAAGAATTGCGAACAAATTACGGTGTTTCATCTTAGCTTTCCGTCACTAGCCATTTTTTTGCCTCAATACAATCCATTACTGCTTAAATCCGAGCGAAAATTATTTTCTAAATGGAGGCTGACTGTTGGGCAGTCGAATCCACCAAACGCTGAACAACATTTTGAGCTGGTTGAAAGAATGTCATCTATTATAAACTCTGCACACTGTATGAGCCTTTACCAGCATATGGAAAAGTAACTACCCGACAGCATACAAGGCATTCAAATTGAATCAATTTGTTTTATTTAAGTTTTGTTTTTATACACCATAATATAAAAATATTTTAAGAATTATTGTGAAATTTCAACTGAATCTCGCAAAATGAAAAATTGATTTCAAACAACGGAACAATGGCTGACCAAGGCTGTATATCATTTGAACATACGCCAAGGATTTAATATCCCTCAAGTATGCATGACAGGTGAATTTCCAATAATATGATTTCTAAAATAATAATACTATGTTAATGGGATTTTGTGCAATTTATGAATGATAATATTCATGACATCGATCTTAAGTTTGTCTTTAAAAATGACTGATGCGTTGAACTAATAGGTATGGATTTTAAATAATGGGTTTAGAAATAGATAAATACAATATCTAACAGATATGAGAACAAGTTTTGTCCAGGATAGTTAAAATTCGGATTAATTATATATAAAAATGATATAAAAGATCGGTCGCACGTTAACGTACAATGAATACAAACATTTAGTAGTCATCTATAGCTTAATAGATGATATCGATATTAAATACAGAATAATTATGTGCACATTCATTGTTCAGCTACCCCATTTCGTTGAGTTAAATGCACGACTTCTAGATCATGTGTAGAAATTCGAAAGAACATACCATAATGCTATTTTAACAACCAGATTTAATTTTATCAGGTCATACAAAAAATTTGTGTTCATATGTTGAATAAAACGATGAAAATGTGTATTGCATTTAGGTGTGTTATCTGCAAAATATATCTAATGTGACTACAGCCATTGTAAAACAGAAGACATTATGCAAAAATGTGATTCGATGGGATGATTGTTCTTGAAGGCATGGTATGATCAAATACGGATATCTAATACGATACGAACCACAATATTTCTTGAATAATACATTACAGTAAAACAAATATGAGTTCTTAAACCATTTGTTCTGACGTCAGAATGTGAATGTCGTCATATTATCGGACATTCATACACGTTTTGAAACGTATAGATAGATCGTATATTTTGTATAACGGTCGTGTATTATCGTATTACTAAATCAACAGCTTGATTAACACGCCTAACAAACTGAATTCAAGAAACCATGAATGAAAAGTCAAAAAACACCACAAAACGTATCATGTTAAAATATATTTACGTCATCAAAAAATAAAAATGTAAATTTATAGCTATTTTTATATGATAATCAGCAAACAGAGCCATTCAACTCACCTAAATTAAATATTGTTTAAACATCTTATAACTCGTATTATAAATAGTCTGATGTTTGTATCTGAAGATACGATTCTGCGCCGATTGATTAGAATTAAATTCCTATTCAATGAACCAGGATAGAATTAACAGTGAAATAGCAACGTAATTTTATATTTAAATTCCACAGGTTAAAAGAATATTTGCTTCGATATGGAGGTATGATGTTTCTTAAATATTTAGTAACGGTTGGAATTCCATCTGAAAGATTCTCAGACGTATATGGATTGGATTATATGAAAGATGAGTTTTTTACATTGGTTGTTCTTCCTTTACTTAAACCTCAACTTTTTAAAGGTTAATATATTGAATCGATTCAGAAGTTGGAATCATTAAAAATATTTTTATCGAACGTGTATTTGATTGATTGAAGTTCAGGCACAGAATAAGGGGGTTGGCCACTTCATAAGAGCCCTAGCTGGAGAATATCGTTTTCATTTAATCACAGTTGACGGTAAACGTACACAGAATTGTTCTTACCATTCATATTCTAAGTAGCTTTGTCTTTAAAAGTGTTTGGAGTTATATCAAACAAATCTTGCCTCTCTTGCCTCAGTCTATTCTATTTATAAGAGACATGTGGTATATACAAATGAAATATTTTAGAACAAAATATTACAAATGAGCAACCTTGTGACAACACGAGGCGTGCGTTACGTCAGTTGCCTAATATAGCAAACTCGGTCTGCGTGATTTTCGCATGCCACCATGGCATATCTCTTACTAACAAAGGGTAAGATTTGTAGATTTAGTTGATCCATAACTTACAAAAAATTATCATTTCCATCTCATAATTCAATGAGCCTGAGGGGAATATTGGAAAAAAAAACTACGAGTTCGATCAGACGAGATAACTGATAAATTATTAGATTCGTTAAACAGTCGTTTTACAGCCAAAGAAATAGCGAATGTTTTTCGATTGGCAATAGCCTGTCGCAATTTAAGGTTCTTCAATCGCACCTCTTTTAATTTCACCGGGGCTGAGTATTTTTTATCTAACAATCAGGAACAAAGCCCATTCAAGTATTCCATCATTTTCAGATCTTAAACAGTTCTTGAAATGTAATGTTGAAAATACGTCATTGCCACCCTTGACGGACGTATCCATTTAATTATTTAGGTTGACATTCAGAATGCGAGGAAAATCTTATCTTCTAAAGGATTGCTAGACTCTATGTACTAACAAATATATATTTCTTTTTATTTAAAGTTAAAATTTTCGTATTACACCATTATCCATCCAAAATGGCCGACTTTCTGCTGATGACATTCAAAGGTCCGACTTTGTATCTATAATTAAATTGATATTTATACAGATCTTACCTATTAGGGAAATGAGTATATTCATTCGGATTCAAAAGTGTAATATGTGCTGCCGTTTACTACTATTTGATTTTTGGTAACAACAACGAATCTTTCTAAAATTTACTTCTGGGAAAGAAATTCAATATCAAAATCTTTAAATGTCATATTCAGAAAGTCCGCCAGTTTAGATGGAAAATGTTCTAATTGATCTTTCTATTTTGTGCGGTTGATGTTTATGAATACAAATTTTTAATTTATAGATTACAGAAAATTAAAGATTTTGTTTTCGATTTTATAAAGATCATTTTGATCTGCCAGTGTCCATTATTTCGCATGACCTTCTATACAATAGGATCTTTGCATCAAGACATTTAGAAGTTCTCACTAACATTAAATTTTTAGAAAATAATGACTGCATACATAGGTATGTATTACATCAAAAGGACATTCTTTTACTACATTAAAAAGTATATTCTTAAATTGATACTTGATTTTGCGCGTGGTTTTTCGAGTAACCGTGTAACATTAAATATAAATAATAAACATATAAAAATACAGGTGATATCAACAGGCATAAAAGCGGACTGTCGTAATATACCAAAGTATGAAATAATCAAAAATCTAAAATCATTGAATTTAATTTGTCAATGTTTCAAAGAGAAATTTTGATGAAAATTAAATCCCATAGCATTAGCTAACAGTCAAGCTCAACCCTAAAGTTCGAAACTACGCGGTTTAATTCGACGAGTGTTTAGATCTTTTAAAAATATTTTGAAAGGTATTCCACATATTTTTATTTTCAGAACGTTTGGAAGTTGAATATAAAACATAGATGCATAAGGTTTAAATCATCATCTATGACGTCCATAACAAAGTAGTAGAAAGCGTTTAAAAGCTATAATTACACTCAAATTCTCATGGCTGATATTTACATGTATCGTGTGTAGTGTCTAGGGTAGAATTCTCAAATATAAATGCTTATTAATGTCTTAACATCAAAACATTTATCGTTTCTGCCATTAATGTAACTAACCATATCTAATGTTATGAAGAAATAATTTTTTATGTACAGTGTTTATTTCACCCACAGTAAAATATTCTAGAATTTCTGCAAAATAAATTTACCAAATCATATTTTACAATACTCAACCCAATATGGTGCTTTGTTTACGAAATCGAATGACATGATAAAAATATTTATAGTTTTTATAACATTGTGAAGTATATATAAGTTCTCAAAACATCATGCATTTTTTGAGATGCCATATTGCGGCGGATGATTTTGAGAATCTCAGATTTTTGCTTTTAATGCCATACAGATAGTATAATTCTAAAAGATCACGATAATCTATTTTTTATTCGAATTTTTCTTGAACATTCAGATGTCTGTTTTTGACGTCGTCTTTGGAGTTATTTAAATCTATAGCTATACATTACGGAATGGACTATACGTCGATTTTGATCGCGACGTTATCCACAAGAGACTGTCCGATTCAGGGGCTCTTCCTGGCTTCAAAACCCAATGTTCGTCATGACTAGGAGAATATATAACTCTCACTTGCTAAACATAAACCCCCATCCCTCGGCTTTCTAGAGTAACACTACCAAAGCAGCATTGGTTCGTTGGGACTTTCGGCTGTCTTCATGCGCAAACTGAAGCTTAAAAATTGTCTAATATTTATATATTTTTGTTCTTCTTGTTTGATGTTAATGGAATCGAAAATAATTTGTGACACAAATTAAAAAAAACTTAATTCTATACAACTAGAAAAACGAATAATTTGAATTATATTATTTTCTAAAATAAAAATATTTGATATCAAAAGATAATTGTGTTTTGTCTAGAATCTATACTGTATGATAGGATATGACAAAAAGCGATAAAAATACGTATGTATAATGAATACTATTAATAATGGTTTACTAGAACCTGATGGCACCCCTTATCCATGCTTCAAAACTGAACATCGTTTAAAAATATTTATTTCATAACGAAATTAAACCAAACCCTGCTAATTTTTAAAAATCTCAATGTCACAATTTTTCTCTAATTTAATTTATTTTTAGTCGAAATTAGTTTATAATTTTGCGCGGTGCGTTTTTAGTCGATTAAAGTTTATAGTCTATACTTTAAATCTTCGACAATATTTCATATTGCGCCTCATTTATCTTAGGAAAGTCATATATTTCACATAACGTGTCTAAACATGAACGAGCTGCTGAGATTAGATTTGTTGATTTGTAGCAAAAAAACAATACCGAAACAAGAGTCACTTTATTCCACAATTAAATGAGATAATCAGAATATAATTCTTTCAACGTGTGTTTTTTTGATTTAAGAAATGGGTCATTGATCTTATGAGACGTATGAAGAAAAATCGCACCTCATGCAGGATTTTGTAATAAGATAACCTTGTGATACAGATTTTAATTATCTAAAATTTAATTATGTACATACGTTCAATTTATTCCATATTATTTAGTTAAGGATTTGGCAATAAAACTATAACTTTTTTAAAAGAAAAAATATTACGATCATGCTAATGTTACATGATTTATTAAATTGAAATAAAAGCTGAAATTTATTTTTCTACTTCAAAAATGTTTTTGTGACGATTGAAGTAGGTGTATGCAAATATTTAATTTATGCCAAAATAGTGTATCCATATTCGGAAGATTTAATATATATTTGATGATTGAACATGCATATATCATATGATAATAATAATATCATTTCACTAATTAATACTTCAAGTAAAAGCACAAATCTGGGTTCAAAAGGGTAAAATGTATTAATAAAAATCCAAGAATGTTGTCATTTTGTCCTATGCACTCTCATAAAAAAATTGATGGATTAATAGTTATGCGCATTGATTGACTATCAATATTTGGTTATTTATACGTTTTCATTCATCGGCCAAATTAAATGGAATTCATCGAACCGTTTGCAAAGTGTGCTCAAATGACTTTTTGACATCTACTGAAATATCGATGCATCCAAAGATATATGTCATATCAATTTCTACTAAATGGTAAAAGTAGAAACAGAACACCGCTACTTATATGATTAAACAAATAATTCCATTTTAAACATCGTACGATTAATAATTTAAAAACAAGGTTAATTTTTGGTTTACGTTTAAATTCTAGGCTTATTAATTAAACAAACTTTCGTGACCATGTATCACAGTTTATCTGAATGCGAAATTGAATTGTTTGTTTCATTTATATTTTAGTATGAAAAGGAGGCTGCTCAAAAAGGGAGGTATCATCTCTCCTTAACCTTTAGTTCTCATCGAAATTCCAACTGAAACATTTGCTGATGTTTATGGATTGCAAAATATGAAAGATGAGTTTTATACATATTTTATTCTTCCTTTACTCAATAGCCAGCTATTTGAAGGTCAATTTATTGATTCATTTTAGGAATGCCAATCATTCGCAACATAGCGATCGAAAGGGTATTACTCACATTAAAAATCAGGCACAAAATAAGGGTGTAAATCACTTTATAAGGGCATTTGCGGGAGAATACCGTCTTCATCTTATTACAATAGACGGAAATACTTCAAAAAACTGTCATTTAAATGATTTTCGTGAGTAATTACTGTCTTAACAAGAATTAAGGACGATGTCAAAAAAATCTCGTGGGTGTATCAACCGTCAATAATTTTGTTTAAAAATATATGTAGTATTTAAGATCGATTATAATAAAGATGGAAAAATTTCTGACGAAAAACCATGTGAAATGATGAAGACAGCGATAAGGATTTTTCAATCTTTTTCATGGCCAGTTCACATTGTATTTACATGCCGTCATGGCTTATCAATCGAAGATCCTGGGTATTTGATTATTATAATTAGAATAAATAAGATTAGACGATTCTCTTTTCCAGGACATAATCATGTCACTTTCCGTGGAATATTGAACAATCGCCTCAAAATTGGTCCAAACAGAATATCCAACCAGTTATTAGATACGTTTCAGAATCGCTTCTCAGTCAAACAATTCGAAAAGATCATTCAGAGGGCTATCATTGCTCGAAATTTAAAGTTCTTCGACCGCAATTATTTTGATTTATTCATTACTAAGTATGTTTTCATTTATCTAAAAGCATCAAGACCTTTTCAAATATAGAATCATTTTCAGACATTAAAAACTCTTTTCCACGTCAGTTAGAAAATTTAACAATGCCTCTACTGAGTGATGTAGACATTTAATAATTTAGAACGACGTTAATTATGCGCTAAAAATGATGTCATCCGAATCATCTATCAGCAATTACTAAAAACAAACATTTATTTTATGTTGATTTTTTTATTTTCATTAATCTGCTGAGTTAATAAATTGGTTCTTTTGACGCATTCAATTCAAAATATGTCAAATCGATGACGTCACACTTTCACAGATATGTACAGTATCATTTGGAAGTAAACCATATTTTCTTGCGTAATAAATAAAAGATAGGACGGAATTTTTTATGTTAGCATTTTGATCGAAAAAATTTGTTCAATACATATCATATTTGTATTTCGTGATTCCAGTTTCTGCGACAGAATGAGTAGCCAATAACTATCTAACGAAATTTTATTTATGAATACCCTCCCCATATAAACATGTTTTTTTAACTGCAATTAGTATTTTGCTTAACATTAAAGTTGTATCTCCATTCTATCCTTATATAACGTTATATAGAATAAATATATGTCCAATATCTTCTTTCATTTCTTTGTATGGACATTTATTTTTCGGAGATGCTAGTATAGAGGATATCCTAAAAACTCATTTTATTGTTAATATATGCTAAATTAGATATTGAAAATTTTCGTCGATCGCCAAATAATTCTAATTTAAACATTGTGGTAAAAACCTACATCATTGCATTAGCTAGCACTTATTTCAAGTTCAGAATTTCTTACCATCGCATATGGGCATTTAAAGAGTTTTGGTTTGTTTAAAATAAGAATATAAATGCTTAATGCTCGAGAGATTGTTGCTGTTATGATCAGGCCGATCTCAGTAAACCATTGCTCATATCAGACTTGATAATCGGACCTGATATTTTTAGGCACGTAAATATAAACTATTTATAAAGTTTCATTTACTTTTTATTATAAAAATCTATCTATATATATAATAGAATAGTGTCACTCACTGGCTCACTCACTCA
>JWZT01003547.1:212561-272220 GCA_000827895.1 Thelohanellus kitauei
TAGAGCATCACGTTTGGATAATTATTTTATATGAAATGTACTAATAGACTATTAGAAAGACATCCGTTGTTGCTTTCAATTTCGAATACAAAATACCATTTATTTCTTATTTGTTCATCACAAGTAGAATCGATAGGGCCGCTATTATTGGAATGAATCTTCTAAATTTAGAATAGAAAATGATTAAAATAAATTTCTGAAATTCTCGAATAATTCATCGTATGGTTCACACGGCAGATTGTGTATCTGTAAGACAGAACATTCCTATATTTAGACTGAAGTTTTCTAAACATAACTTGATGAACCTTATCTTTTAATTAAATTACGTAAATCATTCTGGTACAATCCTGAAATCAAATATCATTTTTGTGTGCTAAAAAAATTTTTAACACCATACGATATTATTGCTTAGATGTTTTGCGCGTCTCAATTGGAAGGACATTCAAATGCGTAATTTAACATATCAGGATTCGAAAATTAATCCAAAAGAATTCTAGGATACTCATGGTAGATTTTGGAATCCCCAACAATCCATTTCGAAAATATGTTTTAAACAATATTTATTTCTGATTCTCAAGAGAAAAACCGTAGATTATTTTAGACTAGGATATTAACATAATATATTTATGAGAAATATAGGTTGCGGTACGGTTTATTTATCATAGTGATGTTTAGGCAGCTGTAAATTACAATTTTAAGCATTTTTTATGTCAAGAATTCTCTTTTGAAATCGAAAATAATTTTTGAATAGAATACTTTTTATTAAGAATTGACGAAAATATTCTCATTTTTGTTACAGAATATATTGTATGCTTACTTGGCGATGAATGGATTTTCATATTTAGGTTAAAAATTCTGAAATTACATCACGAATTATTCCGAAGATATTCGAAAAATTTACATCGACATTTCCAAAAGAAATAAAATGGAAAATTCTACCAAAACTACAATAATTTTTTACTAAAAATCATTATTTGAAAAATTAACTCTACAAAATTAAGGAGAATGGTCTTAAACGAACATTCACCCCTCACTAGCGTCTTTAAAATGCTGAGGTTATTATAGGGTACTGGAATTCTGTATTCCCCTCCTTGCAATTCTATATTCCAACCATTGAACTTCTATATCGACACTACCAGGTTTTGCGATCAATAGAGGCATTTTTTTAAATAAATTTGTGAACATAAAAAAAAACTGTATGGACGAAAATGAAAAAGTTTAATGTTCAACACCCAAGTACAACATAAAAAAAGATTATAATTTTTTATCGAATATGTGCCTTAACGAACAAGACATTCTTACAGACTAAAGTAATGCATATCTAAAAATAAAACTACATCTATTAATTAAACTGTTTTTTGTTACTTCTTTTGATTTTCTGTTAAATTCCTTGTTACATTTCGAATTATTCATCGGTAAAACCCGCTTCTTTCGATGAAAAACCAGGTAATGGCAACTATTTTTTACGTTTCATGCATTCTGAACTTAAATTTTTTTTTTATTTTCTTCAATACCGTTTTTTATGTTCATAAATTGATTTAAATAAAAATGCCGCCTTTGGTCGTCACGAATGCCATTATTGGTCGTCATGGATGGCGTAATTGCTCACAAAACCCGATAGTTTCGATATAGAAGTTCAATGGTTGGAATATAGAATTGCAAGGAGGGGAATATAGAATTGCGATACCCTGTAAATAGTGTTTAAAAATATATAATAATCAATGTCATGCTGAGATGAGTAATTTTGATATATTATACTCGTTGTGAAAGGATTAATTTCAAGGAAATGTACAAAATTTATTCTGATATCTAAAAGAAGCTAAAATCAATAAAGAATTTTGTTTGTATAAATTTAATACATGAGGTTAACGGCGCATTAAAAACATAGAAATTTACATGTATTCATTTCATGTTTGTAATTCATGAAAAATGGGAATAATAAATAGCTATTTGGTGATGAATTGATTAATATTTTGGTATTTAATTACTTTCGTTAGCATGATACAAATTGTATTGATCAAAATATCGTTATGAGAACATAAGAACAAGGATTCTCTCAGATGAGAACATACTTTCCAAATATATAAAAATGATCTGCTTTTTCATTTGCAAAATATGTTACAGTAACGAGTAACTATTCTAACTTGTCTTTGAATTATATATGAGAAGAAAACTGTGAATGTACACATGACTTAGAGACTTTTATTGATAGAATTATTGATGTAGCAAGCACCATCATAGTTGAGAAATATTTAGACGGTTAAAATAGTTATTTGAGTCTTAAGATGTAGAAGAAGGACTGAATTCTCTTCAACAGTGTAATCTGTAAATAAGGCTCGTTATAGAATCACTGAACTTCAGAGATTAAATATTCTTACACAATTTACCGTAGAACATAGCCTATTTTTCCTCGACAACATTCAATTGTTCTGACACGAATTTATTGTATAAAGTTAATTTTAGAAAGATTCTTTGATGTTAGGCGAAATCAAATCTCAGTAAACGACACAACATATTCTACTCTTCAATCTGAATGAATATTTTTATAACCCGAAAAGTTAAAGTCGATATAAATATCAATTGACTTATAAATACTATATCGGAATCTTTGAATGTCATGTTCGGAAATTCGGTCATGTTTGACGGAAAATGTTTTTAATAAGCATGATAGAGACTTCTGTAAATTTTTTAACTAAAATTGAATATTTCTGGTTGAAATACAAATTGATATTAAGAGAGAATGTATTTTAGAAATTTATTAAAAAAAGTAACACAATAAAAAGGGCTTTTTGACTATGAAATAGTAGGTATTTTATTTTATTTCAAAAATAACATGATTTTTTTGAAGGAACCATAGAATGGTAGATTTATTTTGCTTACCGAAGAGAGTCTATGATCGTTCGTCTTATATTAAAGTAATCTGCAGAATCTGAAAGATGAAATGGATTTCAAGAATCAAGAATTCATACATAAAGCCATCCAATTGTTTATGATATTTATACATGATCTGATTAGGTGAATTTAGGTCTGTTTTACTTTAGTTTATCATAAGAAACTTGGTATAGAGTCATTAAATGAAGGAAAATTGATAAATCCTTGTTTTCACTAAAAAAAGCATGTGAAAAAATTCGTTTGTAAACATATACGAAATTTTCGTACTTAATTTCAATATGATTAAATTAATCAACCTAAACATAAAGGCTCTTTAAAAAACTTGTAGTTGTAGTCATTTATGATAATTTAAAATGTGATCTCATTAAGATTTCAACGATGTTTTGTAAAAGTGTTATCATAGAGATTTTACTCATCAATCTGATTCTAAAATTATATTTACCAACAGTTATAACTTGCCTGAAAAAATACTAAAAAAATTAAATAGGAATACAATTTTTAATCGACATATCTGAAAATACTGGTTAAGTTTAATCACAATAAACATCAAATATATTTATAATGGGAAATAATTTGTTCGATATATAGTCATCATTTGAACACACAATTAACATTGCAGGCCAATAATCGAAATCAATGATAGAATATTTAATAAACTGTTCAAATTATCCTGTTATTACAATAGACAATTTAAAAATTATTTTGTAGATTCTTTAAAAATACAAGATCACATATTCTCGAACAGCTGTTACTTTTTAAAAATTAGAAATCAAGAGAATGATATCATATTGAATATCAAATAAAAACAAAAGACTTTTCCACCAGAATGCGGCTTTCGGTGTCATAAATCTTATAACATAAATGGTTAAATATTATCATCTGTTTATAAAGAGATCCAATTATCGTGATGTCACAAAAATGAATATAAAAATTGTTTATATCTGAATTTACATGTATCATCCTTTTATTTTGATTTATCAACAATAAAATACATATTATTAAATTGAAAAAGATATTAAATTGTTGAAATCGAGCCTCGATGATTGTTTTAATATGATCTACAGATACTTTCAGAATCTTAAAGTTAACGGATTTTTTGAAATCGAAGGGTCAAAGATAAAACTAAGTTGAAAAGATGTGAATTATATCATCGATAGAACAATTAATGACAGGAATTTATAGATCAGAAGTCATTAGACCTACAAACCTAGGTGATTACCACGTTTCCATTAAAACATAATCAACACATTTTTAAATAATCCTAGAATACGAAACAATACACAGTTGTAAAATTTACACGTTTATCATTTCCACGATATTCTCGGAAATTTTAAATCTGATTAAAAAAGGGAGAGGCACAATGCATGACGTAATTACGATAAATGATAAATTAATACGATATGCGAGCATTATTTTAGGTCATTAAAGATATATTAAAAAGCCAAAAATAAAGTTAGACAGATATATAATTAGCAGATTCTTCCTTGAATCTAAATCGAAGTTGGATTTTCGACAACAGCGCTAAAATGCACAAGTCTATCAAAAGGAGAATAGACCAGGAATATAAATGGCCGCGTAACAAAGAATTTATGGAGATGTTGGATTGGTTGCTCTCCCAACGACTCGGTAGAGATTCCAGTATCATTCTTGTCATCAACAATAATATTTGTAACTTGTATAATATCCCCGACATGAACATTTTTATTGATCATTCGTCTAAAATTAGATTTGTATTCGTCAAATATATCAGTGACTCCAAAATCTTTAAAAAGATTGTTAAAATTATTTTGACTCACGATTTGGAATTTTGGGAGTTTCAACTTAGCATATTTCATCGAAGAACGTTTGAAATAATTGTTGATTTTATCAAACTATATTATTGAAGCAAAATACATCCAGAGTCCGTAAAACATGGTCGACAATATACCACATTTTTGGCAGCACAATCGCAGAAAAAAGGTATGAACGAGCTAGGGGTTTGAAAAGTATCCGAAAAATATCATCCCGTGAATCGTAGATCCTTTCATAATTTTCTTGATTCATCATATCGACTTCGTATACTTCACCCTGTTCATCGTAAAACATTTCCCTCTGCGTATACGCGGCATCGAATTCTGTTACAAAATCCGCATCAATAAATGACGTATCAAAAAAGATCATTCTATCTTCTCCCAATATGGATCTAGGAAACATATTCTTAATCCAACCATACGATCTCTGATATGTCCAATTGTTCATCTTCTCCACTGAATCATATGGTTCGAAATGATCAAATTGTATATGATCCAGACGACAAATCAACTTTGTAAGTGATTGGTAAATATTATATGTGTCATATGGCGAAAAAACCGCGGTATTCATCCTGGATGATTTTTCGCCCAAATATCTCATCATAAACCAATCATTGGCAGAATCAGACTTTCTCCAATTTTCCAAATCGAAAAGTTCCTCGAAACCTACACCTAAAAAGTTAGATAGTTGTTGGTAGCTAGTACCCTCAAGTCCAACACTGATGGCTCCAAAAAGAGCATAGAGACTTATACCTCTAATTGCAATATTTCCAGATGCATTCTGTGCCGCGTAGAGATGATTGAGAATCAGAGATGTGAAATTATTCACCCTGTTAACTGGCATATTTGGAGGAAATTCCTAATCAATTTGTACCTTTTCAATAATCAATATTTGATGAGAAATAATCAAAACTAACACAGATAAATTCAATATAATGAGGTTTTTAATTGTTTTGCATTTATTTGCAATTAGATCGGTTTAAAATTATCAAAAGTTAATAAATTTGATATCTAATCATATGAATCGATTATTTTATTTATCTGCAATTAAGATATAAGTGACAGACAGCCGCATATCTACATAAAAATATAATCATTACATTTTTAGGCAACTAACATACTTTCGGTATGTTTCTTGCCTTTTAGCGAGGTTGAAAAATCATAAAACGGCTGAATAAACAGTGTTCTAATTTTTCAAATATTTTTTTATTTTCATACCGAAAATAGTAGTTGGTAATAGGCATAGGAACAAAAATGATATTCAACGTGAATTACGTTTTGTTGTACTTGCTGATGACATATTGATCTGTAGATTTCGATATGTGGACATAGGGTTTACAGATGAAATAACAAACATATTCACGATGATATCTATCCTACATAGAAATGGTAATTAAATTACGATTTCATTCTTCAGACGCAAAATCCAAAAATCGATTATTTATTTATTTTTTAAATAAATTTGAAACAAATTTATTGACCAAATTACCCAGGCTGATTTTCTTAAATGAATTTCAATAATAACCTTTTGAATGTAGAGAAAAACAATAGAATAATTTGTGGCATTGGTTCAAAATCTTTCAAGATCAACGTCGTCGATTTTAATACTTAAAATAGATTAGATTCTGTTCACTCATGGGAATACATTTGGATATGACAATATTTTTAGGTAGATAATAGAGTTTAACAGATGAGTTTTTAGACAAAAAATCTAAAATACTGAGAAAATATTTCAACATTTGTTTAAAACTAAATTTTACGCATGGCTATCAATTGATATTCTATTCCACTTCTATCATTTTAGATTTAAAATTAAAAAATGATTCAATATTTTTTGTTGTTGAAACAAAAGCGATTTAAATATAGTATTTATATAAATTTTGTAATTATAAATTCTCGATAAAACTAGCCCTGAGGTTTCTTGGTGATTTAAAAACTTGCTTAGACAAATTACATAAATATGATGTAAAATATCATCAACCTTGATTTTAGTGAATAGATTTTATTTTAATGATACAGATTATTTCGCTATTTACAATTATAGTTAATTTTATTCATCAGTCTATCCAAGTACCGAGAAACCGAATTTGAAGGATAATCTAGGGCCTGTAGAGAAAGGAGGATGCCCGCTTTTATCACTGGTGATCTGTAACGTCTCCCAGGGGCAGGTCCCTCTGGACCACATTCTGCAGATTCGAGAGAGATATCGGCACAAAGACGAGGATGTGATGGTCCCTCCGTAAGCACAGGTGTATCCCCTTAGCCTCTGCATGTCTTCGTTGCCCGCTGACAGTCTGAATAGTTGAGCGCCATGCTGCAAACCCTAAGGATTTTGACATCCCGTTCGCGAGTGTTTATTCATCAGCCCATGCATGTTTAAAGTAAGAAACATCTAGATTTAAACAGGCTTGCTCAATTTGAGATCTATTGTTTCCAATGACATCATATTGATATAATTGATTAGACTTATTTCCCATTTTAAGGCTTTAATATAGAAGTATGAAATATTTTAATGAACCATGATTTGAAAATACTATGATTGTATTCCACTACTTTTCAAATGTTGATTAAACAAAATCACGATCTTCTACTTTTACCCTATAATTATAGCTAAAAACGATAATATAAGGGCTCTTGATAATACAAAAGTAAAATAAGCTATTTTTTACATAATTAAGGATAAGATTTTCAAACTGAGATGAACGAAATCAAAATCATGATTTCCTTCATTTATTTTCAAATAAGAATAATTGTCCATAGTCGTCAAAGTTCGTTTTTTGGAGGTTATATTCATATTTTGAGTAATTATCGTTATGTAAGTACAAATATAATTAAAAATGGATCAAATAATTTCTGTTATTTAAATAAGATATTGTATTAGTTTTATGTCAGTAGATTTGGTAAATGAATCGACTTGAACCATTATCAATCATCATTTTAAACCCCTTTATTCTATTGGAAGAAATACATTAACTTGATACTGTGTATAACCACTCATGAAAATGATCCATTTGGGACTTAAAGGGAGAAATATTGAACATTGGTTTGAATTTTTAAAAGAAAAGTCCATAGAAATCTTTATTTCTAGCTGGGAAGAATCTGACTTTGCCAAAACATTGTTAGGTAACAGGAAACTCATGGAAGCTGGCCCGAGTTACATTTAGTCTTTTTTCATTCTTGTCTTGTATTCAAACATTATGGAACAATATTTACACATTTATTGATTCGCTATTTTCAGCCCCAGAATTTTCGCATCCGAAAGGAAGCTTTAAAATCAATTTATCAATGGGTGAAATAGAAAAATCATGAATTAATCGAAAGTTTGTCGAATGATTACTTATATATTAACACGATGACTTTTTTTATGAAGACCTAATTGTTTAGTAGTGTATGGCTGATACCATTGTATCTATTAGCCACCACAACCGAAACAATATATAATAAAAATAACCATCCAAAAGCTGTGTTGATGGTGAATCAAGTCTCTTTGTATCATGCTTATGTGGATTTTGCGAAATGGAATTATTCAGTTTATATGTTTCCAATAAGTAATAATACGTTGGTTGGTTTTATTGCTTATGATGGACGTTTTCTCAACGATATGATTAACAATTTCAGTCTGATATTGTGATTAAATAGTAGTACGTAATACCTTCTTAGTATGAACAATCTCATGGCCGCTCATTAATTTAATGATGCTAGGATTCAAAACATACAGGCGATTTAATTTTTATCAAATACAAATCCATTTCGATGCTATATACTTCTTAAACATACCTGCGCAAACAAATAGGTGTGATTTAGCACAGAGGACATATAAAAAGTATCTAAATTATCCACGGTGTTTATAAACGAAAGCTCAGAAGCTGCAGATCCCTGCTGAATGTTGATGATTTCAATTTGTCTTTATTCTATGGGCAGTATGTTTTTGACAGGACGGATTCGCTTCTTATTTAGACGCTTTCGTCAAAACCTATTCTGTTATGTTTGATACTCAATAATCCGAATATTTAGTAATTTATAAAAACATATTTATGAATAGCTTTTTTTGTATTTATTTAAACTTAGTGTTTTTTATGTTAAATTCACAAAGATTAAATTCATATATGAAATTCAAGTTCATCGATACGCGCATGCGAATATAAAATAAATGAAACACACGATGTAATACTTTAAATATAACAACAATCAAATATTTGTTTAATAAAACCATAAATTCGATTTTTTGAAAAAGAATGAAATAATTTGTTTTCTGTATTATTATCAAATCGGTACCAAACATAATAGCAAATTATTAAAAAAAAGGTTAAGTCTTCAGATATTACAGTGATTATCATTCAGAATTCTTATCTTCGAGTTATGCCAAAAAGTAGCAGACAATTCTCAAAGAAAGCCCTTATAATAGACAATAATTTTTGATTATGCTCACATCTTGATATAGTAGTCTTGACTTCCGATGATGTATCCTTACGCATTCTCAATTTATTGATTAAAAAAATATATTTAGCGTTTCGTTTATTCATTAGAAATGAAATAAGTTCGATGGATCAGAAGATCTGAAGGGTTAAACAGGGACTGAAAGCTTCTTCAAACACTGAGATAAATAATTTAACATTCTTTCAAAATCTTTATCGTGAATTCAGTGTCATACATCAATACATGTTAACTCTAGAACCGTGCCTATAATTCAAACTTAATTCATTTTCAGCTTATTTGATCTCGAACACTGAGATCTGATAAATAATTCTGAAAAGCTGATATTAGAAAGAGTGGCGAAAGATTGATAATCAAAAAATCAATATCTGAGTACTCAAGCCTTTGACATATTTTAAAAACATCAAAATGTATAATCAGAAAATATCACATTCTCATTTAAAATACCCTTTTGGATAGAAGCTTTGTATATCATAGAAACTTTCCATGATGGTTAAAAAATTTTTTACAGTTTCTTCTGAACTATAACCAACACGAAACCAATCGAAGACTAATTAGGTTTTATATGGTGAATATATGATATAAATAAAATACAAGTGATTAAAAACAAATTAACAGATGCATTTATTATATTAACGGAGTAAAATTACTATTGTAGTGTTTTAATATGACAATTCTAAAAAATAGCTCGTTTTTACCTAAAAATACATCAAAACTATCCTTGCATATAATCATAGTTCGGGTTACGATTGAAATATATAATTATACACAAAAGAAATAGCTGCTATTTTTGCTTTAGGAAATTTAGAGAAGTTTTATATCCGGCATATTTTTGTTCAGGATATACTTGTAAAGATTAATAATTAAGAGCATCCACCTTGTTATACGAATAAAACATGGGTCCATTTCAGTTATTTTGAGTTGATAGTTGTTTTACAAATTGATAAAAGTGGCTACCGATTTCCAAAAACCTACTAGCCCATGCCGCTGAGGCCCTATTCGTCCCTAAATGACAATCGTTTAGTTTTCATACATTTTCCACTGACTAAACATGATTTCATTTTGTATACGATAACATATTTGAAATTTGTTTTGGAAAACATTTTAAATGATAGAATTCACAATATCTTGATTTTTTAATTCATCTCGTAGAAAATGCGAAGTCGAGCCTTTTTGATAATAATTTTTAGATGATTTAAAAAAAGTATTGATGAGAATATATTTTCTCGACAATTTTCAAAGATATTTCAACTTATTGTTATTGTTTTAATTATTCTAGAAAATTCCGTTGTTTTTGAATTAAAATGTTTTCTGCTTGAGAGTTACAAATCCATTCACCATTGTATTGTATATTTTAATTACATACGACTTTTGTCAATGGAATATATTGTTTTCATTAATTGATATTACACTGTTTGAAAAGAAATCGGAGAATATGTCCATCCAAAATGTTGATCCAGATGTAAAACAATGATTTATAGACAAGTATATCTCTGGTACAAGGTCTCGCTCTGTATTGATTCAAATGCATGCTGTTAGAGATTTGGTGGAACGATTGGCGAACCAAAACGATCACGAAGTTGATCATATATTTGTCGACAATTTTATAAGGAAACTCTTTTAAGAATTTTGAATGATTTATGAGATAAGTAGAGGTGTCAATATTCTTAGAATGAAGAAACGGTTATTATATACCCTTTTCAAATTCATTTTTCGAAATACGAACTTGTTGATTGATACTAGGGCCTAATATTTCATCGTACTCTTTTTTGAATTCATTTAAGTTTGACACAGGATATTAAGTTTGAGAGATATGCCACATCTGGTTTCTGTCTTTAATTTCATGTAATATGAACCAAACAAAGTATTTTTTAAGAATGAAAATGGGATGTGTAATTTATATCATATTTTCAATATTCCGAATGTCAATTCTGGTCATCAGTTTAGGAAAATGTATACAATATTATACGAGCTGGATCGTGACAACAGTTCTTCATATCTCAAATCCAACTCAGAGGACGCATAAACAAACTAATTGCAAATTTGTCAATCGAGATGACAGAAACTTGCGTAAGAATATTATTTGCGGTTTTGATGATCATATATAGCATAAGAATGCTAGATGATATCGAATTACATGATACTGTCTTGTATCAACCATTTGTTGAGTTCAGTGCCTTATATTAAAGAAATCCATTTTTTAACTTTTGTACTTGATCTCTCAAAATATGGCATGGTATTTTAAACATATGAAGACATATATTAAGGATTGACACGATTGCGAAATTAATAATTTTTGCTGCTTTGTTTACTATCGATATATCAAAGAAATTTAAGAAAGCTATTTTACCTCAGTCAATTTTGAATTGATGAACATAAAATACCAGCGTCTATCTATTATCAATCTAGCTTTGGCTGCCTTTCTTATTCTTTATGACAACACCAAATATACACTATCCGTAACAATAAGGCATCTCAACGATTTATTTTTGTTTTATGTGACAACTGATTCGATTGTAGAGCCACTGATGGAAGAAATATCCGATATCTTTCATTATTTAATCAACAATACCCAAAATTGATTATGAGAATGGTGACTATTCCTCCTTTGTATTTGATATTCTCAGAGGCTTTTTCAAGTTGCTATCTCAGCATTAACCATCAAGTAATAGATATAAATCAATAGCAATGCATTTTATATTCATGGCTAATCAATTTATTTATAAATATTCGCATGTATAAACATTGAGCAAAATATCAAATTTCATTGATTTTAAACAGTTTGAAACGCTCTTTCATGGATTAATAAAAGCCATGAGAGATCAATTGTACATGTAAAAACTAAAAAAATGGTAAATGCTTATTTCTCTACGAAGATCAAAATGGTAACTTGTTTTTTAATTGTCAATGACAATTTGATTAAAAGCATCTTTTCAATGCGTGAGATTGAAATAAATCTAACAATGATATCTGAAATATCAGAAAATATAGAAGGCTAAATACAATATGCGCAAACATCTCCTTGTAACGCTTAAACATTCACTGAACGAATCAAGTTATTTTGATTAAGACAAAGAAGAAAAATGATTTGAGATTCTATGGTACGGTTTTCAGCGATTCCTCTGATATCAACTGATATTGGAAATCCCTACGGGATACCAGAATCCATATATAATACAAGGCAATAAGATTCCGCCTTTTTAGCAACTTAATGCTTTTAAAGTTGTTGAAGTGGTTGATTCTGATTTATGAACTGAAATTAATGTTTGGCGATATCGATTCCAAATTTAACAATTTTAATTGTTACTTCTCATTCCTATTTGGACTTGTTCTTGTTTTTAAAAATATTATTTAAAAAACAAAGTTATCCTTCATCTATTCATCCTGCATTTTGTGTCACAATATACTTTGAATTCACCAAGTCATAATAATAACCCAAATTAGTGAGAATGTGTCATTTAAAAACTCGAGGGAAAATTAAATATATCGAGATTCATTATTATGTAATCGATGTCCGCTCTCACAATCTATCATATCTATTAATAAATCATTGTTTTTTTTGTATTGTGACTTCTACCACAAATTATTATATGATGGAAAATCGTAGATACAGTCTTTTACTTACCAAATGATATTACGTCGAATCTAAAAATTTCAAAAAATGGTCCTAATTTCATTTTTTTGATATAATTCCATTATTTTTACACAGGATATGACAACCTACAAATAAATGTGTACAAAATTCGAAAATTACACTTATTTGATTTAAAGATGTAAATTTTTTGTCCGGGACATTTAGGATGGGATGTGGTATTACTCCATATTGTAATAAAAAATTTATTTTTATCTTTTTATAATTTTTGGAGTGACCAAAATGTCAGTAAATTATGGGATTAATGTTAAATATATTTTATTTGAAAATCTAACATCAATTGGATTCAAACCTCGTAATTTTTTAATTTTCATCTCATGCCAATGTCAATACATTTTTGTAATTAAACTTTATTATTTTAACATTATTTGCAGAAATATATTTCTATCCGAAACTTGACAATGCAAAGAATGAATGGTCCCCAACATTTACTCTGTAAACAGAATGAATAAATTGATAATTTTTATCAGTAATGATAATTTAAATCAGATATGTATATGAGAGATTTAAGTATCTATGTTCATTTCAATATTCCCATTACCCAAAATCGGCTTATTTAATCGTATTAATGCTTATAATTTTGATATTTGTCAATACACTCATTAATTTTGGTTAAAAAAGAGTAAAATATCATAATAACATTAAATAAATTATATGATTTGATTTTTTATTGCTAAACGAATCATCAATTGATCTCTACATCGGCATAAATCGGTTTCAGGTTTAAAAAAATAGATTTTCTACGAACAATACAGGTACCTTTGTTCACGATATATGCGATGTTGTAAATAAGTAAACATCTAATATGAACTTTATGACCAATTTTATATGTATAAAATGAGGGTATCTATGACTCATTTTTGAAGTAAGAACTGATAGTTTCTCATCAGTAAACATAAAGATATTTTAACCATAAGTATAATTTCAAAATATATACAGGGCAAATGAAATTTTTATGATTTTGTTTATTTAATTTACAGAAACGGTTTCGGTTCAAGTTAAAACTTACAAATATCATGACGTATACAATTCCGTTGAATGAAATTCATTCGCTGACGGAATGGCTAATGTTGTTGAGCTTATAATTACAATGACATTAAACACGTTGAAATTGATGAGAAATAAAAATAAGTTAATTTTTCTCTAATATCGACGAAATATACTATTTTATGCAATGTGTATATTTTACAATTTTATTTATAATCTATTCCATCTATAATAATTTGAAAGAACTTTTTTACGACTGAAAAAAGCTTAATCGATTGGAGGAAAAGATAGCACGAATTCACACAATCTTCTTCACATTTATCTTGGTGTTAGAATTTGATTAAAATATTTCCATCCTATATAAATAAATTTTAGTTCGTCATTTCACTGAAATCAAAACATTGCATGATATGGGTTTTTAAACAGAATTGAATACATCCATACTTTGTTTAATGTCATACAACACATTAAAATACCCATTATAATCCTTACAATAACATATAAATTGATGATTGATCGATTTTACACTCTGGTTACGCTGCGAAATTTTTAATCATATATAATAGTGCGGAGGATTCGTTTTCATAAACTGTGAAGTTTTCCAAGCTTTAACTACCTACAGCGTGGGTATGTCTCAAAATTTGATTTTAATTACCCAATGATGCTATAATACGATCGGATATGTCGTTCGATATTCTTTGATTTTAATTCGGAACAAATTAATAACACAGCAAGATGTTTATTATTAGTTTATATTGGCTATTGACAAGTTAAAATTAAAAAAAATGACAACATTTTGCACAAAGTTTAAATTTCAGGATAGAGAATAATTCAGATATCATGTATTAGATTTTTAAAGTTAAAGTTATGCAAACTGAGGGTATTATTGTACAAAATTTTATTATATGACATGAATGATAATGACTGAAAACTTGAATACAAATTTAGTTATCGTCACATTTAAGGTTGATATATTTTCTGTTGTACTGTTAGATGAAACATATTTCATTCTATAATGGCCAAATTAAGAATTATCATTAACTGTTAATTCTTTTTAAATTCATTTTAGATTTCGAAATATGATAATTTGAAGATGATACTCAACCGCATGATCCGGCATTCTCGCAAAACTTGGAACTCCAAGCATTCAACTAAACAGAGAATCACCATATAAAATAACCTATTTTATCATGAAATAAAATAATACTTGAAATAAAATTATTTTTACCAGTTTTAACCAAAGAAAATGGGCATGGTATGCCAATATAAATGCCACAATTTTACATTTATTATATTAAAAATTTATATTTAATGTATATTTTCATATCTTGCAGAGATAAACTGTTTAATCAATTGATTATATTACTTTCAATATATCGACAAATTTATCTTAGGTGATTCATTTTAAACAGAGCCATAAAAATGGCTTAAATATATGCATATTTTCCACGATCTTCAAACAATGTATTTTGTTTGATTAAGAATAAATATAAATTGAATTATTGAAGAATATAAACGTTTTGTTGACGCTGGAATGTATTTTTACTCTCAAAAATTATCAATTCGTTTCTCAAAGAGCTACAAATCAATACAAATATGGATTAGATGACGTCAATCATCTATTGCGCGTTGTTTTCCATTAAGACAAGTTGTAAGATATTTTAAGCAGTCCGATATATGTACATAACATTATTTTGAGAAGAAACGCATGATTTGAAGATAATTAATGGTCAAATTTTAGTATATAATTAAAGATATTCGTCTAACCATGAAGTTTATGTTGTTCTTCGGATAATCTCAGTTTATTTCAAGGGTTAAAACGGCGACATAACTGATATTTATTTTAAAATTTGTTCAATTTTAATGATAAAGGTTATCGTATAACTTATGGCCTATTGGATGGTATTGACAAACTCAGAAATATACAAGGGCACGTTCAGGCAAACGCATCTATTAATCGGTACGATTTATAGATTGTGCGTGATACTTGTGGCAATTTAGCCTAAGAGTTTTTCCTTATTCTTATTGAAGATAGATAAAAAAGAATATATTAGTTCCTTTGAATCATTATTTATTCGTCAAAGAACCAATATTATATAAGATTGCTTGAGATCATTGAGCACGATGAGAGAATATGATTTATCATTTTCTGTTTACCACAGATTAATTTACAAAATTCCAATATAAATGTCAATACTCAAACAAAGAGTACCTGTGTTAAAAATTAGACTCACCTATTAGTTCACTTCAAAAGATTAAATATATTCGTTTTTAGATCAATACCTTTTAAAAAAGGTAGTCTAGCAGATCCTGAATCGACCCATGTAGATATTTTCTGGTTTGTATTATCACTTCAAATTTTCATATTTTTTATTTTTGAATTGCCTTACGTTTAACATAAAGCTGGTAAATTATTATGCGATATATTTTCTCCAAAAAAAACTAATGATCCAGGCAAATCTCAATGAATAGATGGTACTAGACACATTCATTATATATTTTTCATTCAGCAATTAGCATCCTAATATTTCATACCGATCTGAGAAATAAATCGATAAAATTTGAATGATATTTACATAGATTTTACAGAGTATATAAATTGTGAATATTTTGAGCATTAATGCAATATACATTCATTTCTGTTAAGTGCGTATTTTTGGTCCGATTTTGAGTCTGTGCACTTTGCCGAAGTTGAATGTATTTTACATATAAATATCCATAAAATCTTAAAGACAATAAATTTACATTTAAATTAACTTGTTTAGTTTATAAACATAAATATACTGAGTGATTTTTACCAGTGAATCAAAATTATATTCATTCTAGTCAGCAAAAATTTGTTTGGAAATTCTGTCTGAAAAGATAGAAGATTGAGCCTGGGAAGTTAAAGTGCACGAGAGTCTATCTCTCAACAAAATCCTGACTAGGATGTGTTAAGAAATCGCTGCTACGCAGACTGTAGTTGTATAGGAACAGCATTGAATTCTTAGACCGTGTAAAGTACTTAACAAGTTGAGCATATACAGATAATATCTACTTATATTATGAAAACCAAATAAAATAAAAATGGTATCAATATTTGGTTTAGATAAAGAATTGTCTATTATTTGCTATAAATTGATTAGATATGTTTCTTTTTAATTAAAATTTTGAAATTAGTAAAGCCGAAGGATTCACGCGGTGGAATAATGATATTGCGTTTTCTCTTATTTTTCAGATTAAAAATGTAAAAACAATTTTCGTGGCGTTATTTCATTCAATATTGGCGAGTCCTTTTCGGATTTTTAAAATTCATTATATTGGAATATAAAGCAAAATTCGTGATAGCCGTAATTCTAAACCCTGCCAATTAACTCAGAGATTCTATTATCTAGATTTAAAATATACTTTAAATAAATTTGTGGCATTATTTGTCTAATATTCAAAGTAATTTTTAAGATACAATTCAAACGGGGGTATAAATTACAGTTACTTAACAAGTTGAGCATATACAGATAATATCTACTTATATTATGAAAACCAAATAAAATAAAAATGGTATCAATATTTGGTTTAGATAAAGAATTGTCTATTATTTGCTATAAATTGATTAGATATGTTTCTTTTTAATTAAAATTTTGAAATTAGTAAAGCCGAAGGATTCACGCGGTGGAATAATGATATTGCGTTTTCTCTTATTTTTCAGATTAAAAATGTAAAAACAATTTTCGTGGCGTTATTTCATTCAATATTGGCGAGTCCTTTTCGGATTTTTAAAATTCATTATATTGGAATATAAAGCAAAATTCGTGATAGCCGTAATTCTAAACCCTGCCAATTAACTCAGAGATTCTATTATCTAGATTTAAAATATACTTTAAATAAATTTGTGGCATTATTTGTCTAATATTCAAAGTAATTTTTAAGATACAATTCAAACGGGGGTATAAATTACAGTTATCAACCCGATATTTCTATCAGTATATGAAAAAAATTTTTTTATTAAGCGATAAACTTAGTCAGTTTATTTATGCGATCGCTTGAGGCTATCCTTATTTATCTGTTCAACGTTCTACATTTCAGCGAGCGAATGCCATTTTGATACCACAGCCCTAGAGTGCACATGGAATTAAGGTGAATGTTTAGACAATGAGAGTCTAGAAATATTCGAATCTGTAGAATCAGAAGGATGCCTAGCGGGATTGTAAACTTGTATCTGACAGTCGCATGACGACATGCGTCTTTATCTCGAAGTAAAATCAATTAAAAAATATATGGATGCAGGTTTGAAGACCTCCAAGACCGATGTCAAAATAAATGCTCAATATTGCGACCTTTTAAACGCATAAACCGTTATCTATCAATGATTTGAGAAGAATACAGACAGAATACGCATGAAATGTAACCATCATCATGGCTGAACATCTAAAACGCTGTGATAAAATTTGAAGAAACTTTGATTCGTAATATGGGATGATAAAAGTGGAATCCATAGTGTTGTGATGTCATTTTGTGTGTTAATTAATGGAAAATGATAAATATGAATTGTCGATTCCAATGCCAAATTCCAAAACATTTTATCCATAATGTTTAAAAATTAAGAATAAACAACTGGAATGGAATAAATTGTAATTCTCACATGATTTTCTTAAAACTCAATAGAGATTTTTGATCCATAACATAAATAACAAGCGTGACAAATATTTTTTAATTAAAGGAATTTAAAATCAGCGTTTGTCAACTACCAGAACGTAATAAAGAAGTTCAATAATATATAAAAATATTTTTGAGTTATTTAAGGCAAATAAAAGCAATGATATATGATTTTTGTTATTTAGATGGTCCTAGAACTATGAGATGATTAATTTAAAATGATCAAAATATTTATACCATCCGATTATGAAGCTAAACTTCATACCAAGAGATGATACTATCATATTTCATCTTTTTACATAGAATAAAATAAGACGAATTCAGGGATATAGATAGATTTGAGTGTCAACATCATTCAAAAATGGAATAAACGAAAACTATAAATTAGAATCAACTAAAAAGTCAAGTTGTCCAGTTTCGAATCGATATCGCCAAAAATAAATTTGAATTCAAATATCAGGATAAATAATCTAAAAAACCATGTAAATGGAATGCGTTGAATGAGTGGTGAATTAGACATGGATTCTAGTAAACCGTCGTGAGAGTTATCGTGACTTGAAACCACGGAGGAATGGTTGCACTGAGTATTATAAAATCTCATTAAACTATTTTTCTTGTCTTCATCTAAAAAACATGATTCGTTAAATGAATGTATAATCATTGCCATGAGTTCTTTACGCGTATTGTGTTCAGGGTTTCCGGAATTTTCAGAAATTGGTGATTCGATTGTTTTTAGCATTTCTGACTCACATTGTGAGAAAATGCTTTTGATAAAAGTGCCATTGAGGATGGGCAATGTGTTAATCTTTAGATCTTCGTATATGAATAAAGCTTTTTCACTTTGTAGTTTAGAGATATATGTCCCATCACTCAGTGACCTTATTAATCCATATAAGATAATTTCAATATTTTTTAAATCAAGGGGCTCGGATTGTGCACTTAACCTCGAAAAATTCTCATCGTCTAAAGTATATTGACTGAATAGGAACATGCAGTGTAGGCCTATTAATCAACAATTATTACTTAATGATTGGTATTCAAATAGCTTTCTGAAAAATCTCCTAAAAATGTCCTGGGTAAGATTGGCTTCATCAAAATTAAGAATTGTGAGGCTCTTGATAAAATATTGAAAAATTAGGAATATGTCATCGAACAGAACCTCTTTAAACGAAACATTTTGAATGTATATCTGTAAATAAATATGCAGAGAAATTATAGGGGTTATTAATATTTTTTGGTTGGCGAAATTCATAGTTGGAAAAGCCACTAATGCAAGATAGACAATATAAAGTCTCTGCTTATGAGTTTTCGTAATTTCCAATTTAGTTGAAGTAGAAATACTTTTATGCAGTCTCATTAAAATATCATTGGAAAAAACTGAGGCAAAAGTTACTAATTTGTCAATTGTATCGATTTGAATCGAATTTCTGGAACCTTCTAAAATTCGTACCCATATTCTTGATATATAGTGTAAAAATTTAGGATTTTTGTCTTGTCTCGCATTACGTGATATAATCCAAGTTGTGACGTCATAAAGTTGCGAGACATTGAATTCGATTTCATCTAACAATCTTATTTGATCAATCATTCTCATAAGCATGAGCAGAATTCTTACAAATATTTCAGTCTTGATGAACGATAATTTGTCAAGTATTGTCTTCACGTTATCAATAAGTTTGACACGAGATAACGCAGAGCTGTCGTCACGATGTAGTGTGTATACTAATCTGCACATATCCCTTACTCCATAATCTGTATTGATAGATCCAATATTTAATAAATTATAAAGATTAAACACGCCATTTTCATTAATAAACAAGGCCTGGTTTGGTGCATATGAGACACAAATAATAATTGAATCAATTAGTTTTTCGTGATCAAATCTCAAAATCATTATTTCGACTTTAATAAAAGCAAGAAATAACGAAACGAAAATTTGCGATTTAGGATTCATCAAAACGTTAGTATTTCGAAAAATGAAGGTATAAATTGAATAAAATTGAAGTGTCATAATAGGATTTTGAATTATACGCCAGCTTACCTCACTTAGCCATTGGAAACTTTCATAAAGTTCTTTCGGAAAATATTCGACCAGTAACTCATCAACTTCAGGATCATCGAGATGGTAGAATCGAGAAATCAAATTTATGACCGCATCCATTTGAATTTGTTTATCTCGAGACTCTGTACTCCTGATATAATTGTCTAAAAGTCTTTGATTTTCTTCTTCGTCAATATTTTGGCTGTATATCATCCTTTTTTTCTTTCCAAATAATAATAAATCCCCAAAAAGATAACAAAAGGTTGGATTTGTATAACTCTCGTTCCATTCAAAAATACAATTGAAAAATGAATAGATTTCGATTTCTCGTGCACTTTACAATTTTAAACAATAAAAGGAATTTTCGAGAATAACTATGAATACATAAATCGTTTAAAAATGATAAGAATACAATGAAATATGCCATCTTGTTATTTTTGAATTATCAAATTTCAATTATTTTAAAAGATTTGATTTCTATGATAGATGTAATTAATTAAACTCAGACATTAATATTATTAAAATCTAAATTTTTATTCAAAAACGTATAAAAGACGATTTGTTCATACCTTTGATATTATAGTTACAGTCGAATTCGGTGATAATGAACTCGATTATTATGAATTTTTAGGTTGTAATAAAATTGGCTCGTCCTGAGAAGCCAGTATTTTCAATTTATCATTTAAATGTTCATTATAATCAAATGGAGTGATAATAAAAAATTATTGGAATGCGCATAATCAAAACAAAATTTGAACAATGCAACCTAAAATGTCATCAATAAGGAAAGGCTCTACTAACATTAAAACATAAAATATCCCATAAACGATAACTTGAAAATAGAGACAAATGTATATCATTATCACAACAAAAATATAAAAAAACTCTGTGCAACTGAGTGCAAAATTTTGACAAAAACATTTATAGAATCTTATTACAAACTTCAAAAAATGGATTGACAAGCAAAAGTACTTACCAGGAAGATTTTTATAAAATATTTTTCGAATTTTTCACTATTCAAGGAAATAAAAATGTTCAAGTACATGGACAAGTTTTAGTCAAGAAGGTAAGAAACTAACTAAAGAAATGACATCGGGAATTTCAATTTTTCAACCGTTTATATTGATCGATTTAAAAAAAGACATAGGATAGTTTATATTTTGATATCGTGTGTGCCAAGATCAGTTGATAAGGCAACTGTAGATAACTAAATAGAGAATGTTTAGACAAAATAAAAACACGGATTCGGGATAAAAATATTTTGATTCAATGACATCATGTCGGACGATATTTCACTAACGACAATTCACGCTGACAATTTGCTAACATAAATATTATAGAGACAACTATCTTTCAACTACTGGCTAACGATTAAAGACATGTGCACAATTGGATATACGACATTTCGCCAAAGAACAGAAAATAAACTGAAATAATTAACATATTCTACAGATGTAAGTTATGCGTAATGGTTCGTAAAACATTACCTGAATGTACGATTCATATAGTCCGCCAAAATTTTGCTAATTCTTTCATTGATAATGCGATGGACACACTTCGGTTTGTAGGTTTGGACCGAATAGCAGTTGAACAACTGTAAGTTAATGCAGTTCATTTTCCTGTTTGAATTATTCAAGAAATTTCCATAGCGCTAGAAGAGTGCACAGAAACGAGCTTTTGAAAATTAAATGCCATCCTTCCACGTTGTTATTTTTACGAGGCATAGGCTCAACTACACATGATTTACATTCAACAACGGGAAAGAGAATATGGGTATTGGGCGATAACCTCGTCTGTCTGATCGTCAAATGAATGCATACTCTAAGTAATCAAATATGAGCTCAGGATAGGGAGGACATTTACATCTATCAGGGCGTCAAATCCATCCACTAAGTCATACACGCGTATGAAATCAATACATCAAGCATGTGAACATATAAAGATATTTTTTCACCATTTGAATCAGTCTGTATACCCGCACTTGAATTTGGCAGCATATATATTGTAAGACGTGACAAAAACAGCAAGAGTGCGAAACGGTTCGAAATACGAATTGTAAGGCGTATATCATGGTATTATGTAAATCTGTCAAAATTGATTCAGGGTTGAATTGGCGAAATTTACTAAATTTCAGTAGAATAGGTTTGTAAATTTTCTGACTCTTGTTTGGAAGTTATTCATATATAGTGCAGAATAAACGATCATTCTATGTAAAAATTATCAAGTGAACAGTTTATAGAAGACTGCTGGTGAACACTTGAAATTGCAATCAGCTCTCCACTGTCGATTTCTTAGTTGAACTCGGTTGTCATCTGAGGCAAATATTAGTATATGATCAACAAACCCTGCCCACATTTTATACAGTTGAGAACGAATACCTGACAATAGTTTGAAACATTGTTCGCGAATATCGAAAATATAGTGATTGTACGGGGTTGGGGTGTGTCGGGTTTTGTTAAAGACGAACGGGCTGTAAACAACGTAACAATGGCCATCGAATCGAATGAGCAGGGACCGTTGTTTCGCTGCACCCCTGTATTGCATCGAGGATAAGGTTTATAATACTTTCATACCCCTTGCTAACAGATGACCCCGTTGTATTAACAACCATTCTTTAGGAGATCTATTCCATACCAGAAGCTTGGCTGTGTCTCAGATCTACAGATACCATCCCATTAAAAATGTAAACACGCGATTTACAGGTTGTCTTAAAGGCGCACGTCACGTACAGCTGCCTAACAACCTTTGTCCCATTCATTGTGCAAAGATAATCCTATTGGTCACGAAACATTTATTTTCCACGTTGACAGCGTATTTATTTATATATAATGTCGGTTCAAACCGATACAAAACCTTGTCTAACAACCTATAATTAGCTTGAAAAAGTGAAATTACCAATAATAACTCCTAAAAAATTGAGAAGATTACAGATTAATATAATAAAGACATACCTTTACGGCTTCGGCAGTTATCAATAAATATTCAAAAGCTTGTTGACGATAATTTGTCTAGTTGACGATGGCCATTTCTCGCAAACAGATTGCAGCAGGTCATGCTGTATATAAACCATGTAATCATGATCAATTTTACGCAGACATCGTGTAATATGATAAATTTTATTGTTATATCTATTAGAATAAAATCAATAAAAATATAATCGCAGAGAATAAGGACTTAATTATTATAATATTGAGCTCATATCACTTATATAAATATTTGATAAGAAATATGAGGTGACACTCGGCAATATTTTCCTTTGCATGGTTTTATCATAGACATATATGTTAATATACGTCATTGTAGATTTTCTGGCAAAAGTTTAGTATGACAACTCCAAATGCCTCCGCCAAAAAATGAAGGTGTAAAATTAAACAATCATGTTTGCTCAGTATCAGATTTATTGTTCTCGATCATGTTTCTAGTTTTAGAATTCGGTAAAAATAATCTGTTCCATGTTGGGTAGACGTAAATATTGATGGAATTTATATTTTAGATATGTTATATTTTTAGGCCAACCACCTGCTCTTGTTAATAGATTAGGTAGTTGGCCTAGGCCGAATGCCTCAATCGTAACCGCAGATCGGGCAATACAAAACCGGAAGGATTTCCTTGACTCATTTTAGTATCTCTCTAGCCGCAGAACTCAGCTTGATTGTTTACGAGCGTTTCGGTCATTTCGCGTTTTCGACTTCTCCACCGGCACTCGTCGATGCACTAAGGGAGCTCGCTCCTACCGTTTGTAACATGCATACCCGAATAACCCGTATTTTTTTACCTACGTTGGCATCCCCAAAATTTTCCTCGTCGCAACTTATGGCAAGCACTTCATGAGATGCTCATCAGACTTCACAGCCGATGAAAATTCCATCGTTCAGTACAGGTCAAGCTAAAAAAGAGTTACGGTCACCAATACGCATCGAAACCTATCCAAGGTCGCACTGGCAGTCAAAGCTAGCTTAACATGCCCAAAACTGCGCAGTCGATTGCTTTTCCATATCCTGGAGCTAGAGGGCCACAGGCTGATAGAGGGAGGCAGCAGGACCTCTCCCACAGGTAAAAAGGGCCCTAGGTGCCCAGAAGACAGAAAATCTGATACAGGTCCTCAGAAAATGGCACGTCTATAGTGCAACTAGATCTAGTGGAAGCCTGGAAGGCATCTGGATTAATGCCCAAGGTCTCAATCCGAGCCAAGAGTTCAACCATCACCTCGGCAGCGAAGAACCGAAATAATCTGTTTGTCTTAGACAGACTCCTGAATAGTTTATAGTTTGGTTTTCTTCGGCTAATTACGGGATACTAAAAGATCTGCTTGTGTTAAATTAACCCATAATTATTTACAATGCATTTATTTGATCTCTGCTGTTATGAATCAATCTCTGATAAACAAATCTTTTATGAATCGACCGATGTCAAATCGAGAGCTACTCATTTTTCTCTGGATAACAGCATAAATTTACCAGATAAGCTTCAAATCTGAACAAATATTAGTTGACATATGCTGATTATCAAAATTATTCGATCATTTTTCTTAACTGTGAAGCCGATTTACCCTCACGAATGCGGCTGTTTATGTTTTCATAAATTAAAGCATCATAAAATTCAAAATTAAATAAAAATGAACAAAACATATGGATAACTTGTTATTTCAGTAAAGATATAATAGGTTAACCCAGTAAATTTTCCACAATCAGAATCATAATTATATAATAGAAACCTCATTTGTTAAGATTCTTATACGATTTATCCGAAACAAAAACACCAATAAAATTATTGTAAGATTAATGAAATCACCGAAAAGGATATTGATGACATCATATGGGAGTGACCTTAGCATTTTCATATCATTAACCCAAACAAGTGGCTATGTGGCAATCTAGAGGAATATTTCAAAACATCTAACTAATTTGTCAATCTTTTTCTAAAGATGTGTAAAAAAAAACATAAGTATTGCGAATGTATAATAAAATGATTTTCGGTTTTCTTAAGAGATGGTTTTCCATAATTATATAAATATTACATCATTTCCCGTTCATGAATGTCATAATATCCAATGATGACATTCAAAAGTTCTGATTATGCTTTAATTTACAAATAACTCGATCAATTTTAGATGCAATCTTGAGATTAGTCTAAATATAATCTGAGATGACAACTGCGCATAGTCGACTCGTTCGTCTTACTATATATATCCAAGATGCTGAAGGATAGAATCTTTATATAGTGAAATTTACTTTTTACATTAACAACATAGTCACAACTTACGAATGTCATCAGCAGAAAATATGACATTCTTGAACGGGATATGGTGTAATATTTATACAATTCTGGAAAATCATCTCTTATGAGTAACGAAATCCCTTTTATCATACATTCTCAGTACTTATGTTATTTTTACACAGTTTTAGAAAAAGACTAATAAATTCAGTTGTATGTTGGGAAATATTCGTCATGATTGCCCCATAGAAACTGGTTTTGGTTGATCATATGAAAATGTTAAGGTGACTCCCAAATTGTCATCATTATTCTTCACGATGATTTCATTTCATTTACGATAATTTTATTGGAGTTTTTATTCTGGATAAAAAGTGAAGGAATCTTACCAACAGAGTTTCCATCATATAATTATGTTTCTGATTGTTAAAAATTGACTAGGTTAACCTTGTAAATCATATATGAAATAACAAGTAATCCATAAGTTTTATTCATTTTTTAAATTTTGAATTTTATGATTCTCAAACTGATAAAAACAATAACAGCCGCATTTTAGAGAATTAAATCCGGCTTGACAATTTAGAAAATGGATTGAATATTTAGGAACATAAACATATTTTAACGAATATAATTTAATTTGAAAGGGTAAGCTTCTCTGATAAATTTATGCACTTATTCCAAGAAAAATGAAAAGCGGTCGATTTAAAATCGGTCAATTCAGAAAATGGTATACTTATCAGAGATCGATTCATTACACAATTGTTAAACAAAATGCATTTTAAATAATTATGTGTTGAGTTTCAATTAACTCACCCTCATATTTTTTATGGTCCGTAATTAAAACATCTCAAACATAAGTGCCATTCATATTTACGTAAATCGGACATGAGAAACAAAGTATTCATGCGTCAAATTCAATTACTCCTAAGAGGACCGAGAACAATAAATCTTAGACTGACTAAACACGATTGCCTAATTTTACACCTTATTTTTGGCCAAAACATTAGTAGTTGTCAAACAGATCTTTCGCACAAAAATTAACAAGAACATATATTAACATATATGTGCACAACAAGCTTATTTATATGATAACTTTACTGAATATCTGATCATATTTTTTAAAATATAATTATATTGGCGATCGGAGCTTCATACTTTAATAATTTAGTCCGTATTGTCTGAGAATATATTTTTGTTGAATTTATTCCAAAAGATATCTGAACAAAATTTATCACGTTACAAGCTGCCTGTGTAAAAAATTATGTTTAATGGTGTACCGATATGTGGCCTGGTAAAATTCGGTTTGCGAAAAATGGCTAACGACAACTGCCTTACTAATAGTCATTGATAACTGCCTAAGCCTTAACGGGGTTGTTATTTTAGATGAGTCGATTATTTTATGTGTTTGATTGTAGTATATGTTTATTTTGTACATTTTTTTCAGGCGAAATATAGGTTGTTAGACAAGGTTTTTAATCTGTTTCAACAGACATATATATAAAGAATAATACGCAGGCTACGTGGAAAATAAACGTTTCTTGACAAAAGGGATTTTCTTTGAACAATGAATGGGACAAAAGATGTTAGGCAGTTGTATTTGGCATTTGCATGCAAGACAAATTCTAAATCGCCGGTTCACTTTCTTAACGGTCAGGTTTTCTTTAGATCAAGAACACACACAAGCTTCTGGAATGGCAGAGATCTCTGTAAGAATGGTTGTTAATACGATGGTGCCATGTTTTTAGTAATTAGTATGAAATTTCTAGGAACCTTATTCGTAATTCAATACAGCGGATGCAGCCAAAACACACTTAAAACTCGTCCGAGTCGAAAATTATTGTCATGTCGTTTACAGCGCAGTCGTCGTAAATAAAATACCTCGAAAATCTTTAAAACGACAGGGTTTTGATATTCACGATTAATATTTCAAACAATTATCATGTATTCGCTTTCATCAGTATGATAGTTAGGGGGATGATACAGATCAGAAACTACTATTGGCATCGTATGACAAATTTGATCATCTAAAAAGATATCGACATCGGTTAACTAAAAGTACTTTCTAGTGTTGATAAGCAGTCTTCAATCAATTGTTCAGTTTACATGTTTACATAAAAGAGTGAGTGATTCTCACTGTATATGTATCCAGTCAACTCCGGATAAGTTAACTTCGGTAAGGCACACTACGCTTTACTGCAAAAGCTTTGCGGTCCCGTTTTTCCACTACTAAAAACTATAAAATTGACCCTGATTAGATGCACTGAGATAAGTGGACACACTCATTCGGTCATGCTTATATGTAGCTTTGTATATTTACTCCAGATATCGGCACACTTGTTTTATGAATACCCTAATTTACACATTGGTGGTTTCATAACCACATTTTATGACCCTACTCAGCTACCACGTGTTGTACTGCCAGTGTGTCTGTTTTTAATATTTAGCTACATTTAAATTTTTGTAGGACTATATTATCTGAATCTCGTTTGAACAAAACAACATCACTTTCTGAACGAATTGACGTTCGAATCGGGGGATAGAAAGAAAACATATTAGACAATCACAAGGCATATATCCTTTATCGTAGCCAAGTTTCACCCGTACTTACAAACAAACAGCATATTCTTCAGAATTGTCACAAAATATCAACTCAGACAAAAAAACTCAAACGACCATGCCAGGCAGATAATGTCGACGAAGCCCTTATGCGTTGATTTTCCAATGCCAGGAATCGCAAGTTGTAAATAAATTGCCCCTGCATATAGAGAATGCAATACTTCCCAGCGAACGAATGCCGACTTGGTATCGTAGTCCTAGTGGGCTGAGGATGGGGGTGAGTGTTTCGTAGGTGATAGTCCTGCACTACCCAAAATGATTGCAGAAGGGTGCCTCCCCGGAGTACGTCCCTATCAAACGTGGACACCGTCGCATTCGCGGTCGACGTATAGTCCGTCCAGAAATGTACTGGTCCAAGTTTATATACCTCTAGCTGAGAGCATTAAAAAAGTCGTCAAAATTCTTTCACTATCGACTAATATACATAAAATGAAAACTCGTTGATATAATTGTCAGAATGTACATTTAATTCATAATCCTGAACAGAAATAATTCTAAAGAACTGTATGTAATATTGTTAGCAAATTTAAAGCTCAGTGATGACAATCATAATTACCGATATTTGTATTTGTTTAAATACTCACTAGATATTATTATATATGTTAAAAATTATTGTCATATGTCAATTTTTATATTTTTTTCATTTTAAGAGGTGACATATTAGCAACAGCATGACTAGTACGTCCCTACCGTACGTGGGCACCGTCGCAATCGCAGTCGACGTAAAGTCCGTGCAGAAATGTACCGGTCAGGTTTAAATACCTCCAGCCGAGAGCAAAAAAAATAGAGAATGCATAATGACTAGCACAAGGTGTGAATATTAAAGATTTTGATTTAATTAAAAGATAGTTAGAACGAATGGAGTCAAAGAAACAAGTTTAAATTTCAAAAGTTATGTTGGAGAGAATAAAGATCCAGATTATTTTTTGTGCAAAAGCTGGATTAGGTATGCGCCACCTGCAGTCATTAAGGAGTATAAACAAAAGACATTTTCAACGATTATCAAACTGGATTCTATTCGTCCACCATCCCTGAGAGAACTCTATCGTTCAAAAACATGGAAATAGCAGCATAAAAAAGGGCTATAAGATGGGGTTACTCCCTGTTAGCATGCAACATGGACCAAAGTGAGAAGCTGAAGCCATTTACTTTTGGAAAAAGTAAAAATTCACGATGTTTCAAGAACGTGAATACACTTCCTGTTGATTATGAAGCTAACAAAAATTCGTGGATGAGAAGGTATATTTTGGCGGTTTGTTGAAAAAGATGGACAATTGAATGTGTCTCAAAAATTGACATATACAGATGCTGTGTTACAGCCGTGCAAATTAACACTATTGACCACCCAACTCTATCACATATTACCTTTGTCAACTTCCTTCAAAACCTGAAAAGGATACGGTCTAACTTGGATGCATGCTACAGCGACAAATAACGAGATTTTTACATACGGACAAATCAGTTTTACATAATAAATATAAAAATCAGAACTAAAAATTCGATTTATAACTACTTGAGGTATGTTGAGGAATTACTTTAATTGTTATGCCTTTATTGTCGGATGATGTGATTAGTTAAATTCAAATTTTTCTCTAACCAGTAGTAAAACTTGTTTGGTTACACTTATTGGCACAAGAAACCCTAAAAATAGGTGGCACAAGCATGAAACTCGAATAATACTAGCTTTTCAAATTTGGAGGTCACAAATATTTCTTAAATAAAATAATTCTTTCTAGAAATTTAATAATTAACTTGGCTTAAAACACTAGTTCTTACAGCTTTCTTCTACTACATCGAACTATATATAGAACGATTTATCTGATTGAAATTCAGAGGGTAGTTATTGGATCGACATGATTTTAACAACGGCATGATGGAAATGCGATTGATAATCATATAACTGAGTCACTCCGATTAAGTACACACTCCGGTTAAATGCACATTTTTCTATGGTCAAAAAGCTGTGCACTTAACTGGATTTGAGTGCATTAAGATTATTAGTAAAAATTTTTTAGTGCATAGTAAATAAAATACAATGTCCTTATCAGGCATGAAAACAATATTGAAGCATATTACTCTATTCAGAAATAAATCTTTATATTTCATCATGATCAGCATTCGCCTAAGCTTTTTTCAACCTTTTATATTATTCCTGAATATTTTAAAAATAATGTTCTAAAATAATTCACTTCCTATTCATCATATTACATAATCCATAGTATTTACATCACAGATTTTTGGTAACCATTGATTCAGTCCAATGAAATCTGGTGATTTTTCTTTTATAAATTTTTTATATGTTTAGTATGATGAACTAGAGAAACTAATTTTTGAATGGTAAAGTTGCTGTCAATACCAAATTTACTATGAGCCATTATATATTAATTTAACAAAAATATTTCGAGAATAATCGCAATTTATTCATACTTGAGCTTCAACAAAAATTACGTTTTTTTTGACAGTAGAAACATGCATATGAATCGTTTTGATTTTGAACACGAAGGTGGTATTTTTTATAATATTTTAGAATTGATTCTAGTTTTAACCGCGAGTTTGGGTCGATCTACACGGTCATTCTAAGAATTAAGTTGAGGGCTACGAGTGAAAATTTTTAATCACGAAACTAAATATTTTGTATAGTATATTCGTTATACCTAGAAAGTAGAGTTCTTGCACATGACCTAATTTTCTTTAATTGTACATTCTGATATATATTGTGCTAAGCTTTTTAAAACATTGTAACTTGATACCATTTTTACCATTAATTATACAGATCTTCTAGAAATATAAGTTTGTCTGTATATTAGACGATTAATTAGGTGTATGAAAGTCCAGTTTTTATAGCTTTAATAAGTCGTTTTATTTTCTTATATTTTCTTTTGTCTGACTAGATTGCTGCCTTCGATTTTCTTGTTTTCAAACGGTCCATTTTATTTCTTATATTTTTCGAATCAATCTACCTAGTGTTGATCAAATCCACAATTCTATCTTTAAATAAACTCTGCACCCACATTGATTCATATTTTAATTCCATGCGTAAACTGAGTATTCTTATCTTGTCTTCTTCAAACCTTATTATGTACGCAATCGTCGAAGAGTAATCCAAATTATATTGAAACACGGAATTACCGAATTGTTTACGTAATATCAATATTGACGAATTTATATTCATAACGAATTATTTTTATACCACTGAAAACTGCATTATACCAGGTTTTCGGTCCAAATACGAGTTTTTACAGTCTGAATCGGCTTTTGTCATAACCAATCTGGTAAGGCAGTTTTGTCAGCGGTTTCCAGTTAAATTTTTTTTTTTATTATCGAGTCTAATTTGGTTTTTGTACAGTTAAATTTGGTTGTTCGACCGCCTAATTTTACTATAAACAGCCACAAAAACACAGCCGCACCAAATTGGATTGGACAAAAGCCAATATGGACCGAAATACGCTGTAAGCAGATTATGATTATTGATATTATATTAGCTTGGCCTTAATAAAATCATTTGATGAACTCAAACAAATATCTCACCGTTAACCCTTTTTTGTACCATTTAAGCTATGGATTAAAAAATGATGATTGCGATATCTTAAAATCTATGAGACAAATATTTTCAAAATTTTTAAACAATAGGACACAATGCTACATTTATTTTTTAATTAAAGTTTTAAACAATTTATCGTGTAAACAACAAGGGTTTCACTTATTTTGGGACACCATTTTTAATTCAAATAAACCGTCTACGAGTAGTGTACGTGGATGAGACTGAATTACGCTTGCATCTCAGGAGAAAATTCAGAAGAGCCTCAAGAGGCCAGCGTTCATATTTTGTCATACCAAATTCAATAAGTTTGAATGTGAACTCTGCAGCAGCGATGTGTTGGATTAGTCAAATCCATACTAGTCGCTTCGTTGGAAATTATATTTTCAACGAATCTTTTCGTTTTTTTTGTCGACCACTTTTATATATTTGTACAACAGGCTCTTGTTAATAATGCAAAGCGTGTGCATTCAACATATGATTAAAGCCGAAAATCAGTGAATTGAATAGACCATGAGTGATGTATTTACATCCATATTCACTCCATATCATTCATATTGAGTTATTATTTTCAAAATGGAAGATAATTTCAAAACAACACCTCCTTCATCGATTTCTGTCATTTTGTTGACCTAAATGAACAAAGCCACAGGCCCTATTACTCATTATAACTGTTAATGATAGGTATTGGGCATCTCGATATTTATCAGTCCCTGTAAAGGCTTGAATTTTGAATTTTACTTAAATCTATATCTTGAAGTTGATATATTTACATTTTACTGTAAAGGTTGACATTTCGCTCTTTGCAAAGAACGTAATTTTGCGAAAAATAACCTCCCTTTTGGCGAAATCGAATTACAAAACGTGTATTTAACATTGATAAGAACTTAATAATCCTTGCGAACAACTGAATAAAATATGCACAAATCAAATTTTCTTCAACTTGTCCGAGTTTGATTTTTTGTATTATGTCCATTTTTTGCACTCATCAGCATATTTGGATTTTCAGAAGATCAGCCACAGGTGGTGAACTTTATATAGATATGAATTTTATTAATACTAAATTAGATTGAAACTGCAATGATAGTGACAGTATTGTTGTAAAGTATTGAGTCATAGATGATGAATACCATATATTCTTCGATATTCAAAGTGGATCCATATCATGTCATGTTCTCTTTGAAAAATTTCCCTCATTTTTGGCATTTATTAAAATGCTGTTCACGTTAGATTAATTCATTCAAAGCAGCAAGGTTATTGTACACCCAGAACTACATTTAAATTAATTGTCAATATATTCTTCGGATGTCACTAGAAATCATAATGCTCTCATGACTTTGGATAATGTCCAATATTATTTTATCTTATCACTTTTAAAACATCACTTTGTTATTACCTTATCAAGCAGTGTCAATATCCTTTAGGACAGAATTTATCTAGTTAGGGCAATGGCAATTCATCGTTTTGCACGAATAGGCAATTTCAATGTTATAAAAATGGCAGAAAGATGTACAGTGCACGAAAAGAGCTTATAAATACGCCACACGCAAGGATATTTTTAATTGATGTAAAATACTATTCGATTGTTTGCCATGATTAATAATTAGTTCGAAAACCCTATATATAGGCCGATGATATTGGAACCAATTCCTCAAGCTTGTTGGAATATTGCGGGATTTCAAACAATTTTTAATGAATTGATTTTGAGCATATCAATCATTGGAGTTTGTATTTGCCGAAATTTATGACAATATATTTAAACAGTCAACTGATCTCTTTTGAATAAATTAGGATTTTTATATATTTTTGATAAATATAAGGATTTTGTGGTTTATCATGTTTAATTATAAATTTTCAATTTTCTATCAGAAACACCAATTCAATATACAACTTAGATTATTTTTATATCATGCGTAACTAATGTAGCTGATCAGTCGAAGGAAAAACAAATTTATAAACTGGATGGCTAAATGAACTTTATTATCATACGACGTAGGGGCATGCTCGGTTATTATCTCTTCTAGGGGGATGTCAGGTTTCACCGTGACAATGTGATTTTATTAGTATAGTGTCAAGGAGAGAAACGAAATAATATCAATTTGAAATGAATAGTAATTCAATGGAATCTGAGATTTATAACTTTAATATGTAAATCATTCACGAATATCAAGTATTTAAATAAATTATGTAGTCAATTCCAATTTTCTAAAATCTTAATAATCAATAATAACTACCTGATTTTCTTGCTTCGTTTTTAAGTAACGTTTTTAATGACAGATTCTTGATTGGGAATCTCTTCAACCATGTCATTAGTACGTATCTTCGGGAAATTATATATGTTAATATCAATAAAAAAAGACATGACATGATGGAAATCATCGTAATCATAATATATTTGTATTTAAATATCCATATTTCCACTATTTCAATCTCTGCAGAAAAGTGACTGCACGATATATTATAAACGTATTTCGGACAAGCAGCAACCTTTTTTAGGCATTTATTTACCCTACATATAAACGGATATTCTAAATTCAATTTAATATTATTATGTTGCGTAAAATTTCTGTAAAGTAATTTTGATCCTCGATGACATTCGATCTGTGTTTATAATCAATTACATAAAACACCAATGAGATGCATTTCGGAATATACGCTTTCCAACTTAAGATGCCTGAACCTCGATCATAGCGAAGACTGTGTGGGGTAAAAGCTTTTTGATTTGGTATGTAAATATATTGAAGATATCGTATCACCAAACCACGACTTTTCACGACTAATGCATATCGTTCACATTCAAAATGTCCATCTACATCTAGTGTATTATTTTGGACATGTTTACGGATCACTTGTATTTTTTTATTCCTTAAAATGATAAATGGACAACATTGAATGAATCTCGACTTTATAATATGACGATGAGTCGTAATAAGTCCAATTAAATGAAACCACTCCACCATCCTTCAGTTTTAGATCAACGTCAAGTAAATAATTGTCAAAATCTGAATTAATACAATTCCGACCACACAAATTTAATTCATCGGAATCGTCCTCACAATCACTTACTCCATCGCATACCTTCGAAACCTTAATTTGTTGACCGTTATCGCACATGAACATTTCATTATCGACCGAAGAAATGGATCCTGGATGATAAATAGGACCAACCATTACATAATTTTTCATCTGCTCCGTCCAAACAATCTTTGAATCCATCACATACGTCAGATACATCATAACATCCCTCTCCATCAGGACAAGATATGGGTTTTATTATCGGACAGAGTTTTCGAAAACCTTTCATTAGTTTTTTATAAAATTCTAGGAAATTTTTCGTTTTATTAATGAATTATCCCAATCTATCACTAATCCATATTAATATTGTTATCCCATTTTTGACCTTAGTTTTTTGGGATTTATTAAATATGATTAAAAATATCTTTAAAATGGTTAAACGATAAAATGTAAGTTGGGCATCCAAATTTAAAAATATATTGATTTTTATATTTTATGAAACGTGGTATCAGTGAGTTAATAACACAGCTGTTATTTTTATGCTATAGGCACGCGCAAGAAATACTTGAAAATTAACAATGATAACATCGTACATATTTTTCAAAGATCATATTATTTGTTTAGAAATCGAGAATCACATATATTTTTTACAACATGTACATTATACACTAATCTGGGTTTTAGTAGAGAGGGTTAATGAAAAAATCTTAGCATTTCTTCAAAACAGATCCATTCCCGCTTTTCCTGAAAATAAAGGCGATTATGAAAAATTTTTCATAGTCATCTATCATAAATTGAAGACACAAATAAGCAAATGTTTACATTTAGATAGCTTTTGAAATATTACGGAAGAACAAAAAAAGAAGTGACCGCCTTTATATTATATCTGTGTTTGTGTAAGCTGCCCCACCAAACTCAATCTTAGAAACTGTATTCTTCGAATTCCAATTTCTAAACTCTTGTTTTTGTAAATTTGGTTTTAGATAAATTCTATGTATTAATTTTTCGAGCATGTTCCTGGTTATCAAATCAATTTCTATGTTGATAAATATTGTGAAAAATGGAATTTAACCGTTTTTCATCCAAAGAATAAATTTCCGAATCATATGTTTTTTTCAAAAAGAAAATCCTTAAAAGGAAGAATATAAATAACTAAAATCATAGCTTACATTGAAAAAATGTTTTTGGGTTCAAAAATCTCATAAAGTTGTCGAATTCACGAAAATATATTTCAATAAATCATATTTATAGTCTAAAAATAATATGATGGGATATATTTTATTCAGAAAAAATTTGAGAAAATTTTTATAAAAATCTGATTTATTGGATCGTTTTGAAAAAAGGGGGTCAAATACAAAAAAAGAAATTTTAACATAAATATTTTGATAATTGTTACCACAGCGGTTTTCATCTGAACCGTCTTGGCAATCGGTTATATGGTCACAGATTTTATTGAAAGGGATACACCGTTTCTCGCAGGATAACAGGCACGTAATATCTTCATCGAGGAAAATTCTTATATTACCTAAATATCATCGAATGTTTACATGAGCGTTCATCACTAAAATCGAGGCAGTGATAAACATCATCACAAAGTTTTTCTTGAGACAAACAAGTTCCATCATCACAGTAAGCCCCTAAATGTGCGCATTTTTTTTCTCAATAAGAAAAATATATACCTAAACAATCTTTTTCATCGTTCCAATCTCCACAGTCATTTTGTCCGTCGCATACTTTCATTTTCGGTATACATCGTTCATCTAAACACTCGAAAGAGTATTTATCACACCGTGGAATGACTTTAAATAGTAAGTTATACGTTTCTCGCATTCGAACTCGTCCATTCCATCAGAACAATCATTGAAACCGTTGCATAACAAATTTTCATTCAAACACGTTTTGTCGGCAAGGCAATATATTTCATGTTCCTTACAGACTAGATTCAAGTTTTAACAAACATAAAGTACACATCGTCTCATCCGACCCGTCTCCGCAATCATCGATTCCGTTGCATACGTATTTCAATGAAATACATTGATGGTTTTGGCAGAAATACTCGTTAGGCCAGCAGACATTTTTAAATCAACGAATTTACTTGAACAAGTATTCTTTTGTTCTTGACACTCACACATTTGCGTTAATTTGTTGAGTTTCATCCCGCGTGGACACCCACATATGAATGAATCTGATGATGTTGCTAAACAAAAATATTCACAATGAGAGAATCGGCAAGCTTGTTTTTGATCTGTAAATTAACATCATTGTAATTTTTGATATATTTTACGTTACATTGTTAAAATTTTACGTTAATATAATGCAGAGTAGCTCAGAAGAATTTTATATAATAACTCATTTGCCAATATCCCCTTTTAAAATCTTTTTTTAAGTATATTTTGTTTTGATGATTTAACATTACCGGTTTGTTTTAAACGGTAGATACAATATTCGAGGTGACCTTTAATCAAAAAAAATAAAGTTTTAAATGAAAATATCGTTTGCGCCTTAATAATTTAGAGTGATCCAGAAGGATATTTAAGCAAAAACGTACATGTTTTGATATTTCTACCAATTCATTTATCATTTTTTTACCATTCTTAATTAAGTCTAAATACGTTTAACTTTTCTAGCTGAGTTTAATTCAGAAAGATTATACCCACAGACCAAAAAATATTAATAAATCAAGTTAGAGTATGAAATTTTTTTGATATGTGTAATAGTGGAGTTGTAACCAATACCAATATATTTCCAAACTGACCCTACCTCTACCCAAATTACAATGTTGACTAGATGCGACAATTCATTACATGGTTTCATTCTCTATACTCTACAATGCTGGCAGAGTTTTGGATATTGCCAAACTCTAATCTTATTAACATTAATCTATAACAACTATTATCGTTTTGGCTACTGTAAGATTCGCTTATTGAAACGGAATCAGATTTTATTTATCGATAAATTAACAAATATTCATTACAGACTTTGAAAATTATTGTGATGTGATCATGTAATCGTGTGGCAATTTAGTAGATTGCAAACTAGTCGAATTTTTGATAATAAGCATCCTAAACGTTTAATATTGAATGAAGTTAATATAAAAAGTATAAATCTTAACACTTGTTTTTTTATAAATCTGTAAAATATTTCTTTTGAATATATAAAAGAGATCGCTGGTGATATACTCAATTATTATAAGATTAAAATTTAATGAAAATGTAATGAAGCCTAAATAAAAGATATGAATTTATTTAGACTGCAATTTTTGATCTTGAAAAAGCGTAAGGTTTACAATTGAGGCAGAGTCAAAAATTAGATGGTTATTGATGACCGATTATTTTTAGATCATCATCAAATGGTGTTCTTTATAATATATTTGTCTATTATTTAGTTAAAAGATGATAAAAGTTCTCTTTTGGTTGTATAATAGTTGAGGAGAGTTGAAAATAGTTTTGTCTTTCGCATTTTCTCAAAGGATTATTACAAAATACAAGAACTATGAATAACTAAAAAGAAACATAAATACGGAATTTTTTTGTATTGAATGTATCTTAAATCAATTTTGAACAAAAATATATTTATTTCTGAGTCAAAATGACTTTATATTTTCGCAGAATAGCAAAGGAATTTGCATCGCATATATCTCAAACGAGGAGAAGTTGATACAATATCGATATAGTATAGAAATTTATCATTCGGATCTTAATTTATTATATATATTTTTTTGAATTTTAACCCATAAAATCTGACAATGATCTGATTTGTAAAACATATAATATTAAGCACAATCACTACTCCTCCGCTCCATTAATAAGTTTAATGTACAAAATTAAATATACATTTATTAAAATGTTGATGATATATGGCGTTTTTCAGACTAGTTCATAAAGCGAGCGGCGATCTTGCAATTAAATTCGAACCCAGGAGAACCGCGCCTTTAAATTTCAAGCTGAGGAATTAAATGAAGAAAAAGAACACTAAATTCAGAAAATTTTATTATAAAAAATAAATTATTCATTCTTCTCATATAAACCTTGATACCGGGTTTTTCATGCAATAGTTCGAATTTTGACGATGTTTATTGAGCACTTAAATAAATGTGTTTAATCTCTAGCAATATTATGGAAATCTTGAATGATATTAGCTGTTCATATTTTCTCTTTTTGTTGATAATAATGTCGAATCATGTTTCACAGATAACCAGGTCAAAAATATTTCAAAAACAAGCACGAACATCGTAAATAAATAATCAAGAAACTGGAGATGCGCAATAAGCATCATGAAAATTTGCAATATTTCTCGTAAAATCGGGAATATAGGTTTATACGAGAAGCATGAATAACTTAATAATTTTATTATTTGGTAAAATTCATTCAGTTCAAACAAATTTTATAAATTTTATTATCAGCTTGAAAAAAACAAGCGCGGTTGGCTCAGTTCGAAAATGATTGCAGAAACGCCGCCCGCCATTTGAAACATTTCAAAATAATGTAATAATTGTGGTATGTATAAAAATTAGGATTTAAGAAACTTACATGGATCCAAGTTAAACTCCATAGTTGCTTGTTCTATGTTTTTCATTAAGACGAAATAAGACCAATAATTATAACCATGATTTGTGACGTAATCACTTAAAGAATTGACGTAAAGATATTTCACACCTATAATCGGATCTTCTATCTTTTATTAAACATGTTTGATTACTATCTGTTGTTCATTGTTTTTGATTAGGTGTGCATAAATACCTTCACTTGTAAAAATATCCACCACCTTTCTATAAAAGGCGAATGCATGAATTTCCTTTTCAAAATCAAATATGGCCACGTCGACGGTTCCAGAAACAGAAAAAATCTGTATCTTAGATCTTCTTGTCGTTATATCTAGGTATGATATCATAATTTGTCTATTATCAAAATATATTACTGTTCTAAGACACTCACTTTCAAATGGCGAATGAAGTTTTTTGTTTTATAAATGATTGTTTTGACAAATGATCGTAAATTAACCACTGTTATTTCGTGTGTATTAAAGTAATATAAATAATGATTTATTGAATCGATATCAATTCCTCGGATCGTTATGTCTCTGATGATCAAAACGGGAGGTTTCGTAATCTCTCGTTGATTTTCGTAGCATTTGCGTACTATTCCATTCTTTATATGATAATAGACGCATTTTTTGAATTTATCAAACTTAAAATGAAGTATTTTTTCATCTAATTGTAAATGTGATGAAAATAAAGTTGGCGCGATATAGATTTTGTCTAGATTGACAAACATCAATTTATTTTTTATTAAAAGCGTCATGGTAATTGTGTTTTCTATTTTATGAAATTTTTACGGTGGAATCGACAAATTTCCATCTCTTTTTGTTTAGATTCTTCTACGCACATGTTGTCTTTGAACTTTTTTGGTCTAGTTTATAATATTTTTACTGTATTTTGGACACGACATAGTCAGCCGCATCGTCGCATTCATGTGGATGCTCAGGTACAAATTTTCGTGTTTGAAGGAAACATTTCCCATTATAATAACTGTATTCGAGGGGGCTAAAATTAATAAGATATTCTTATGATGAGTTCAAATTATTTACATATAGGAATAACAAATATTTAATTTTGTTTTATTATCAGATTTTTAATTCAAAATTTCTAGCATATAGCATGATATTTGGTTTTATAAATCATATTCATAAGATGATGAATATCTTCATACGAGTTTGCGAATCCGCCTGTTGTACCGCACGTCTAGAGGGAATGAGGGGGAATGATCAGCAATTAAGAGTCTGACAAAAAACTAATTGCTTCAAACACGAGGGTCCAAGACCCAAATACATTCTATATGTATCCGTATCAATCGTGGTAGTCATAAAGTTTGTTCACAAATGTATCAGGACTGGTACTTAACTCCTACAACATCCATGTCAATAAACAATGATTCATATTCTATTGACTATACATTTTTCATAGTCGAAAAGATTTTTATTGTATCAGGTAATAACACGTAAATTTTAATAAGAAATTATTGGCAATTTGAAACTGATCTTTACATTTAATTTGATTTAAAAACTTTTTTTCGTGCTATGTACCTGCATAATAATTCACGGTTGTCTAAAAACAAATTTTTACAATTATTTGATCTTTTTATAAAATTTTTAATAAAGTATAAAAAAGATCATTTTTGTATGAGAATGTTGATTCACTAGACATTATTGCTGGCGAACCACTTCATGTAGTCATGATCGTATGACTTATTATACGCATGTTTTCCCACACTCTGACCAAAAAATACTGAATCATCACTCTAGTTTTAGTAATTTCATATCCATATTTGTTCTAATAAAGTGGGCATCATGTAAATATTAATATTTTATAATGTATATTTACCAAATATACCACAGATAAATCTATTGAATGATATGTCTGAATACTAATTATAAATCTTTTGAGATTCGAAATAAATGGGTTTGCTTTTTGTTGAAGATCAGTTCATGTTACAGTAATAATTTTTACCCAATAATCTGAATAATACGCCGTTAAACTTTATGTTGATGCGATGAAGATAATTGAGCTTGTTCTTCAGATCTGCTTTTAAAAGAACCAATTAAACTTTTGATATTTATTTTATTCCCGATTTCAAAAGAGAATGGACGAGATTAATTTAAAAAAATGTTTTAATAATCTCATGAACACATTTGATATTCTCATACATTCGAAAATATCCATGAAAAATTCTCGACAAATAATTCAGAAGGTGGCAAAATTAAGTAAATTTAGTCATAATTAATCTTAGAGATGGAAAATTAGCTCGAAATGACCTAATTCATTTTAGGCGTAATTGAATATTTTATCATCAACGGATGATTTGGATATGATTATACGTTGAAAAATATAAAAATTTCTAAATACCACATATAATCTTCTGGTGTACAACTACACGGTTTTGGTGTAATTTTTGGCAGGTCCTCAATGATCCATTCGCAGATGCTTGAAGATGTTTTAGAATACATAAATCCATGCTTTCCATGTACACAATAATTTTTCCCAACCATTCCAGGCGTAACGACTTCAAAATCGATTTCCCTACATTTTCGATCTGAGTATTATTGTAAAATAACCAAATAAAGCAGAAAAATCTGATACAATAATATCAGGATTATTTGATTGATGAGAATATATTAATGCCAAAAATTTGTATTTTGTAGATTCTTGACCACTGATCATATATTCTGTTGAGTAAGTCTCATATTTTATCTTCAATTCGGTCCACGTATCCCCTGTGTCTATACTAAAACTGAGAATTATATTGCAGATACTGAAGTTTCGAATTTACCCCAACCAAAACTTCACCTTCATTAAGAATGTTTATTTCATCAAATTTTGGCTTTGTCTGAATGTATACCAATGTCTACCAGACGCCAACTATAGCCGCCATCTGTAGAAATCATCAGCCTCGGAGGACTTTCATTTTGTTTTTGGATTAAAATACATTTGGCAACCATCACAAGAGGGTTATTTCTTGCTGTTTTGATAGAAGCTGAGAGTCGATTTTGGGTGGGTGGTATAAAAATTTTACATTCATGCTAAATGAAAAATAATTTATACAATTTCACACATTCCGTGTACCGTTACAAATTTTACTGGTAAAAATGTATTTCCGTAATTATATGAAACTACGGTATGTTTTTTCAATTCCTCCGTACGATTTGAAATAGTATATGAGATAAAAATTATTCCAGTTAACTTATCCAACAAAGCAACGTTAAATTGTATTCTGTTAAAAGATGTCCATATGACATGATCATCTAGAGCCACACCGACAATATGTGTAGAAATTTTTGAGAAAACCAGATCGTGAAGTTCACCGAACCAGACAGAAGCATACTTATTATATGTTCCCATTAGGGTTACCAATATCATTTGATTCTGTATGGAAACGTCAAGAATTTCACCAATCTAACATATAAAAAGACAACACCTCTACATCCCCAAATTCTGACCTGCGCGAATTTGAATTTATAAGGAAGATCAATGTGGCATGTTCCTGTTCCTGAGTTAAAGAATTGTAACTTTGGTAAGCATCCACAGAATTTTATTCGAATACCCGAAATTTTTCACGTTTTGAGAGACAACTTTTCTTTCATTTCTGTCCACGTGATATGATATCAGAGCTGATAGCTTAGATCCATTGTCTATTGGTTAAAATGATGTACAAATATAGAATATTATATCGTTATACCTGTATCAAATTAAGGTTACCAGTATGCCTGAATAACGGATTGAGAAATTGTGGTCCATTTAAGATTTTTCATATCCAATAAGTATAAAATGTAATTTAGATTGTTATCTTTCATATCCTTGGATAATAATGCAAGTTTATTTGGGTTATTGTCATTAAATAGTATTTCCACAACTTCCCCAACCTCAAAGTCAAACATATCTTTATTTGTGTGATTAATTGTAAGTACTTTTCTACGGTCCGATGATGTGATGATCAAAAGTTCTGATGAGCAGAAAATATTCGCAGGTTTTGTGCTATTGTTGGGCCAGAATTTGTTTAAATGATGTATTGACTGGTCATGTAGATCTACAAAATATAGTGATGAATATGTTATTCCATTCGAATCTCTGTTCGATGTCAATATGTAAACCATATTATGTTTACGATCCTGGCATACTCTAAAATCTCGATGCTGATCACTGGGAACTAGTTCATACTGGTTTTAATGTTATGCCATACTAGGTATGTGTGAATATCTTTTCGATTGTAAGATTGCTGTATTTTATGTACTGTCCAATTTTGCTGGTCACTCTGTATCTGTATTTTTTGGGAATTTGCTGTGACGTAATAGAATAAGAAAAAAAGAAAATCATAAATCATTGAATAATCTAGTTTTATGTCTGATTTATACCCATTCTAATTTTATTAACAGCATTACAATAATTACACTTTAAAAATAATTGGATTCTTCTGAAAAATACGTATCTATTATTGTAATCTTTTGAATTGTTGCCTTTAGCCAAACAAATCCCATTGTTTATATATATTTTAACATATTGAGTGGTTGTGCTACTGTAAATGTTACAAATAGTTTTTAATTCATTAAAAAATGCAACAGAATATCTACATATGTAATAACACCTTGATTTCAATGCTCTCTTTGTGTTTTAAATAATGGATTAATATATTTATAGTCTTGTTTACTCAATGCGGCATTCTAAATTCAGTGATTTACAGTGTTTCGACCCAATATCGCCCAAATTCAATTTCATTTAACTCAATTCCGCTATTTAGTCTCTCATAAACCAATGTCTTCGATGAGATTTTTAATGATTAATTGGAGCGACAATAAGCTTTTATAATTAAAATCAATATTCTCGGTTTTACTTATTAATGAAAACGTTTGTGCTGCTAACCACTATGTTAAAATATCCATCTCAATAACAACCCTCACGAGTGTAGATGACTATATATTAATACCTTAAGCCCACCGGAATTTTTTCATCAAATTCACCCCCACTGTACCATGAATATACTTTTTTCGAAAAAAACATATGACTCTTGAAGATGAAACGTTACAGATTCTGATGTATCAATTCTCTCGTGAAAATAATTTTATGATTTGTTTTTTTTTTGTCGCAGATATCACTATAAAACAAGCAACACAAATTGTTGGAAACCTCTTAATTTATGCTGAAAATAATATTTATCGTTTCAATCAATAATCAAATATCACTATATTGATATTTATTGACACTAATTAAATAGCAGATTTACACGAAATGCAATGCAATCTGCGCAATAATAAAATGGAAACCCTGTAGGTTTACAATTTAATTCAAGCAACGTTATAATACCTTAAGATTTAATCAAGCATGTGTATGTACCTGTTCATCGGTTTAAGACCAAGTTTTTCAATAAATTGTTTCCTTAACTAAATTATCATTGAGAAAGTGGTTACTTTGGCGAGTATATCAACTTTCAAATCACAAAATTATGCATCTAAGTTCATATATCTTCAGGCATCTGGTGAATACATGTAGATAGAATTATATATTTTAATAATTAAACGTTTAGGATAGTCTATGGTATAATATATAAATCAACGAACGAGGGGTTATTTATTCCTCGTCAATAGCTTTAAAATATTTTTATCACCATGATTCAAAATGATGAATGATCGATTTTTACTTGACGATTGTTTTTGAGCATTAAATTGGCTAAATTAAACGAATTTACACAAGTATATATTTTAGCACAACACGAATATTATAAGAATATCCATATACAACAATATTCTTGGTAAAGTAAACCCTCTAGAATTGTATCCCTTAGTATAGGGCAGCCAAAAACAACTATCCTTGAATTCCGACTAGAAATTATACTTCGGAATTCTGTTTTAATATCCCTCGCAATGTTTCTCATATACGATGAAATCCCAAACAAAACTTTCTAGGCATTAAAGATAAGAAATTTCTCATATTTTAAATTTATGCTATTAAAAACCTTCATATAATTAGGGTTGAGGTTTAAAATTGTGATAAAAAGATATATTTCCTGAATCAATGTGTCTGCAAAAAAACTACCAAAAATATAATTAAGCTCTCAAGGAATGATCAAAACATAAAAATGTATTAACTAGAGTACGATAGAAGAATTAAATCCGAAATTCTGTGTAAGCGGGCACTTAACAGAATCTGGCAATCAATCCAATACAGAAAAATGTTGAGGCTGCTGTTAAATACTAACAAATTAAAAAATATACCTCAACATGATTCAACAAACAGAACACAATCTGTGAATTGCTACCGTTGTTTCTGGATAAGGAATCGACGATTAAATGACGATAGATGTAATTTTGGACAATTTGAAAACATTTAAAAGTTCATTTTATACTCAATTACATCAAACTGATCATATTCACTTGCAAAATCTATCTGAAACGTTTATTACAATGCAAAATTAATTGATATCTAAATTTTACTGTTATTCTAAAATATGTTAATAGTTTTTTACTGTATATACCCCCATTTTTTTGTTAACCCGGTTTTTTTATTTCAAATTATTGCACTCAATTGCATTATCTTTAATGATTCGTAAAGTTTATGGATATAAAATGTATACGAAATTCATACCTTTCATTATATTCATTTATATTAAATGATTTTATTGTAGCGGTCACGCGGACCGATCCATAACGAGAACACACCTTTAGATTATTATTATATCGCTAAATTGGTGACCCCGGTGCGAGACGATTGAATGGAGGAAATAAGTGCGATATCTCATGCTAACGCAGTAGCGATAAAACTGCCGACCTTCTGGACCGCGCAACCACGAGTTTGGTTCGTCCAGACGGAGGCACAATTTCATCTCCGTGGAATCGTTTCCGACACAACGAAATACTACTACGTGGTAGGCGCTCTCGATCAAGAGACAGCCGGACGCATGATCGACACGCTTTCGAAACCACCGCTCGAGGGGAAATACGAAAATCTGAAGTCGAAACTCCTCTCGGTATTCGGTCTAACTAGGCGGGACCGGGCTTGCAGACTTCTCGACATGACGGGCCTCGGAGATCGGAAGCCATCTGCTCTTCTCTCTGAAATGAGCTCACTCGCCAACGGTCATACTTCGTGTATGCTATTCGAGGAGATATTCCTACGCCAGATGCCGGAANTGGTTCCCAAGCACTCCGAGAATTGGAGACCAGTTGGGGATTATAGAAGACAGAACGAAGCAACCATTCCGGACCGTTACCCATTAGTTTTTGTTCGACGTGATAAAAACCATCAACCCCCGAAGAGAGGACGTCCACCCAAGTCTTCGGTGATGGGGGAGCTGTGTAGCGGTCACGCGGACCGATCCATAACGAGAACACACCTTTAGATTATTATATCGCTAAATTATCATATTTTTCGAATATGAATTTTAATTTAATTTCGATTGTTATAAAATGGTTTTTATTGATAAATTTGATCATGTAACCACATAGATTAGGCATCAATTGATTTGTATTTCAGTTGCCTATTCATTGAATTTGCATTTTATATTTGAGGTACCCTCGCGAGTGGCGCCCATTCTGGGTATGGCACGTGAATACAGATTTTGAGCATCGGTTATCAGGGGATCGGCCTCGTTCGTGGCCCCATTGGTGTGAGGTGTAGTCCCCATGATCCCTCTGAGGGTCGTAGCTTGATCGTCCTACCTAAGGGTCCACGGAATAGGAGGGATGACTCCCACAATCGGTTTTATTTGCTGGTTCGGTACTTTTCATCAAATATACGAATGGAGGTGAAAATTAACTGATTAAGCAATAGCTTATTTTCTATTCCGGCTCCGCCGGCGATACATGCGCACCACAATATCACACCACGATAGTGTAGATGATTTCAAACTTATATTTAATTCGGAAAGAACAGAACTTTACTTAAATTCTGTAACATCTGAATCCATAAATCTTGGGATATAGGATCTAAAATTTGAAATTAAACGCTGGGTGCATACGAATATTTCATCTACAAAAAATAAAATCAACATTTGAATTTTAATTTATGAGAGATTCATAAAATAGGATTTGATTTGAGCATGTTTTGTATTTAGCTGAATCTGAAAAAAAAGCAATGCTAAATATTTACGTATTTGTTAAAATTTTAAACGAGAGTAGAGAAAAAATTGATGAGCCATACAAATATATACAAATAAATTAATCTGTAATACGACGATAATTTTCGAATAATACGATATTTATCGACAAAAATATTAAAATGTATAAAATGTAATTTGATTAGTTAAAATAATGTATCTCTTTGAGATATTCGATTTTTGAATATTCTTGATGCAGTTTTTCTTAAATATCTTATTGGTTTAAATCATCCATTTGATTTATAGGATTATTGTGTATATTTGATAAAATATCAAACCATATTTTTTTTATTTATTCGTAAAATCAAACATTGTACAATTAATACCAGCAAATATTGTTCAAATTGTCTTTTATAATTACAAGTCTCCACAATAGCGTTTTGTCGATTAATTTAAAATTATAGAAATGTGATTTTAGATCACCCGTAATGAAGAATCCCTTTTATTACTATGGCTTGTAACTTTTGTCATTTATGACTTTCCATGATAATTATAAACCTTTCATTTTCGATTATAGAATTCGCATCTCAATTTTAGATAATGCATTTTCAATTGTCAATATTTCATTTTTATATTACATTCTCAATAATTGCTTAAATTTTTAACAATAAATATAAATTAATATAGCTATTCGAACAAAAAATTATTCATTTTTATGTAATCTACGTATTTGCGATCCTATCAATACAGATGCGCGAAATTTACATTGTTTTAGATGTTCAAATTTTGGAATTTTTGAATTCCGATGTAGTTAAAATAGTAGATTTTTACTTTTCCTTTCTAAAACTGGATAAAATTTTTTATTATAAAACTAAAACAACAATATATTTTAACAATACTGTTAGAGTACTTCAAAGAGGTTAGAGTACGAACAATAACAACAATAATCTAAAGACTAATCTGGATTAGTATCATGGGGCAACCCCCAAACGAGAGCAGGAGGCTCAAGATGGCGAGGCGCGAAACAGATCGTTCGCCTTTATTTCTTGCTCTATCGCTGAAGGCGATTATCCTGACAAATACTATCACTATTTCAAATATTAAAATTCCTCTACCGAAGTCTTAGGTTGATGTATCGTAACATGTGTCGAAAGTACCTCATCATATAATATTTAATTGTTCAACTTCGTAAAAAATTTTTGACTATTTGTATAAGTGGTGTTCTATTCATATTTTTTGACTTTCGTTCCTTTATCACGTTTCTAAACTTAGAAAAATATACATCGATAGAGTTTAGCTGAGTTTTTTAAAGCGACAAAAAATAACAAAATGCGAATTGAACAGCGCTTTAACAAAAAGTGATAAATTTTATAGAAAGTTGATAACGTTAAATTTGGAGGTATTTTCAGCATATGGTAAGATTGCTTGACAAAGGAGCTAATCGAAAGGAGATTTAAAATTGTAAATATAAGTCAAAAATTGTTTCAATACATTTTTATGATTAATTTTTATAAAAAGTAAACATGATTTGGATGGAAGAGTGAACATTTCTGAGATGCACTACTAACGTATCAATACATTTCAGAACTACGCTCGTTAAAAAGGTAAATAACTTAGCGCATGGGCACGAATAGCATGCGTATATTTCGGATATTTTCTAAGAGCATAATTTTTGTTCCAATGGCTATATTAATTTAATTTTGTTAAAAATTGATGTCACAATTAAGAATGTAATAAACGTAAATCAAATTAAAATGCAGCGTCGCCAATTAAGATTCTATCTCGAAAATAAACAATTGAAAGTGTACCCTTATCATTGGATGTACACTAATGATAAAAGTTTCAAGCCACAGTTATAAAATGGATTCTCTAAATAATACAGTTGATTTAATATAAGATTTTTATAATATGATTGAAAAGTCACAACTATATTGTTGAAAACTGGTATTTTTAAAAGACTATTTGAACAATCATATTTGCTGGAATAATTAAAATTTTTTGATTTAACGATCAAATAAACATAATAATGTATGACATTTTTTTACAAATTACCAGAATAATCCTTTAAATGAAATGGATTACATCAACAAATAGATAATTTAAAAAAATATATCATGAGTATTAAAAATTTTTCTATTTAAACAAGATATATTTTTTGATCTAATATATTACATTTATACCGATTTGACATTTGGATCGATAAATATCGTATAATTCGTTTATTACCGTCGTATTACAGATTTATATGTATATTTATACTTGTACGATTAATCTTTTGTCTCTAATCTTCATCAAAGTGTAGGGAAGTATGCTTTTATTTATCATCGTTTTATTCCTTATTCAGCTAAATACACATAAAGCAAAAAGGACATCTTATACATTTTACAAATCTCTTATAAATTCAAATGTCATTGTCGATTTAATTTTTTACATGGAATATTCGTATTCAGAGTACGTTGAATTTTATATTTAGTCAATATAACACAAGATTTGATCATTCAAATGTCCGAGAATTCAATTTAAATTCTGATCGTTCAGAATTAAATATCGCTTTTCAAGAATCAACACCATCTTCGGCTGATATAAAATGTCGATTCAAGGATACGGCTAATGAAATACAAATCAATGGATGCCAAATATCTGTTAAAACCAGATCCTTTTTACAAACTCAGAACCATAATATTTCATACCAAATAAAATTAAGCAAGAAAATCAATTACAAATTTGAATATTATGAATTAAAATTTGATATTGATGAAGCTAATGAAAAGTATCTTCACTTTCGTATACATTTAATATCCATCAACTTTAAAAATCATCAAACAGAGTGCAAATGGTCAAATACGCATTCAAAACAAATATACTGTGTTTTTAACAATAATACTTTGTTTTATCCATGTAAACCAAACGATACAACATACACGACTCAATCTGTTATATCTGTTTCTCAAAATACTATTGGAGCAGGTTATACAACTGATATTCAAGGCGTTGGGATAAACAGATCCTCATCTCAAAAGAACATTGTTTGGATAAGTCTCACTGCATTTCTTGTGATTGGATTTGTCATGGTTCTTCTCTTCAGGAAATTTCTTAAAAAATCAAGCTAATATATGGATGTGGATCTTATGCCATTTAACTTGATAATTTATCACTCATATATAAAAAATATTTTTACAATTTTTTTGCAATAAATGACTCGTATAAATGGAATATTTCGACTTTAGACAAAAAAATCTTAAAAATTTTTCTGATCAGCTCAAAAGAGAAAGTATACCGTATAAATTTTAAGTACATCGAAGGTTGTTTTAATAATTATATAATCAGTCATTTTTGAAAAAATAAGATTGTTTATATTATTATCCTCAAAAAACACAATTTTTGATAATATGAAACTAAAAATGTCAAATCTAATCATATTCTCACTAATAAATCATGTTTTTAATTTTATTCTCATTAAAAAATTTCGATTTTTTAATATATTTCCCTAAAGATTTAGATAATCTGATGACCTATAGTGCATCGGAACAGGGTATCAAAATGATTACGGCCTTGAATGTTAAGAAAGTAGTACCCTATTATTTTACCATAAGTATTCAGCGCGATATCGAAACACGATTCATTGAATCAGTATAAACCATTTTAGAACATGATTCCATTACAAAGAGTAATATTTTTTCAAGTACTTTTGCCTATTATTACATCACGAATGGAGAGGAATATTTTCGAACCATAATGTTTGGGTCAAAAACTAAGTTTTAGATAATTTTCAAAGTTTCTAAAAAATAAAAATTATCCTAATCTTCTCTTAACATGCTAAAATTTGTACAACTCTTCTAACAACCAAAACTATGATTATAAACCTTTTAATTCAATATCTAACCTTTGATGGCTCTGATATAGTGAAGAATTCATGTCTATAGATTTCCCCTTATATAATTTATGGATATTTGGAATAATTCGATACAATTTATAAACAATTGAAAAGTAAATTTTGATGAATTAATAAAAAATTTAACAGAACTTTTGAATTATTTTTAAGCTTCAAATAAACTTGAATGAAAAAAATGTTTCTTATCAAAACATAAATATTTACCAAATTTGCTTGATATACTGTCAGAAATGACCCTCATTTTTTTGATGCTTCTGATTTATTAAACTGTTCTATCAAAATGTGGCATATATTTGAATAAATTAGAAAAATATTTTAGTGGTTATAATCTTGGTTCGATCTTACAAAATCAGAATATATTAATTTGAAAGAAGTAGTTTAAAAAATGATTTAATTCAATGTAAATAACATCATAATTTAAAATTTTTTTTTGGTTAAAATTAATGATAACATATTTCTACTGTTCAAAATTTAAATTACAAAAAATTACCTAAACCTTTGACCAGCCCATTTTCAGCATTTTGCAACCGATTTTCAACTCTCTGGCGAGGCCGCTGAACTTGCTCATTCCATTTTCAACTTTGTGCAATCAATTTTTCACTTTGCGGTGGAGCAGCTAAAATTGTTTGATAAATTTTAAATTTTAGTAAATTAATTTATCAAATTTGAGCATAAATGGAGATAAGATGAACGACCAACAGGATATGTACTTTTTGAGTTTTATTAGAACTAGAAGAGTTAACCAAACATTGTCCAATGAACATAGGTCACCACTTATTGCGACACTTCACCATACGAAAAACTCTCTATAAATTAAAACTTTATTTAATGTGAGTATTAAAACTGCGAGAAAAATTAATAAAATCTATTAAAGAGACGGTAGGATAGAAAATCTTCAAAATGGAGGTAAGCTATGAGCCAGATCGGCAGACGAACAGAAGTAATCACTTTGTGACATTCTAAAAGAAGACTGTATGCGCACGATTAAGAGAATATGCCATCTGTTTTTTGAGACGCTAAATATATGAATCGGTAGATTCGTTGCCACGCATTGCTTTAGAACTTATATTTACATAAAAAATACTGAGTCCAATTCCAGAAAGGCGTAATGACCCTTAAAATATACTAGCCATAAGGGAATATGCTATGAACTTTCGAAGAATAGCTCCGCATCGACAATTTTTTTTCGTCGACTGAATCGGTTTTCATGTTAATGTGATATGTCCATATGGTCTAGAGCTCACAGGAATTCGAGCCACAAGAGTCGTTCCAGCTTTAAGGTCTCGAAATTATTGTGTTGTTTGCCTGATGTCTTGCAAGGGCATGGTAAATTTCAAAATTAGTCAAACGGCATATAACTCGGAACGTTTTCTGGAATATCTATGAGAGATATTTGAAATCTTTCGAGCCCGAGAGGTTTCAGAGGCCTACCTAGTAATGGATAATGTTCCATTTCATAAAACTCGACTATTTCAAAACACAATTAGGGCATTCCACAACGTTCCGATCTATTTGCGCCCATGGCCGTTTTTTACACCCCATAGAAAATCTTTTCTAAAATGGATGGGGTTAATGCGTCATTGGCGATTCACGATAAGTAGACGAACTTTTTTCATCTATTGAAACATGCAGCGGCCATATACCGTCGAATGACTGCTTAGGGTTCTAGACACGTAGATAGCAATTCGCGACACTGTATTCAAGGGTTTCATGTTGAAAACTAAAAAAGTTTTATTCTTAATTATTTTGATTTTTTATGGAAAATTGATTGCACAATGTTTAAAATTGGCTGGTCAAACAATGTAAATTAAACTGAATATATTTTTTATGTTTAATTTAGAATGTATGTTTTTAATATTTATTCGAGATCACCATTCACGCACATAGTTAATTTAGCTATAATTTTTTTTCCACCCAGAGAAATAAACATAAATGATAAAATGTATGTCGATTAAAATTATTGCAATCGGTAAATCTAGAGCATCTTAATAATTCCTTTCTTCTGAAACGCATTTTTTTTGGCTGACATTTAATAGTTTATAAGTTAGAAATCTTATAAAAAATCATATGATTTTTATTTACATCAATCATCCTTAAAAATGTTAAGAAAAATGAAATTTAGAATCTTTGACAACGAAATAATATTTAGTAGAACCTCGTTCGATTGTCGGTATATTCTGAAAAAAAGTGAGAATTTATACCTATGATTAATCAATCGAATATTCATCCATGATTATTGAATCAATCAAATCAAAAATAATTTATTAAACATTCCTTTATATTTTCTCGTCGATGCTTACATCAGTTCTTATATTATGCTCTTATAATTTTTAATTTTTACGTATTCTCAAATCAAATATTTTAAAATTATAATTCAAAAACAAAGAGACATTAAACATGTTCAATTTTATTAAATTTATAAATAAACATTAATATCTGAAGGAAATGAAGAACCACAAAATACTAAAAAAAAGTAATCATAAATCCAATTTTATTAAAAGGATTTTTAATACAGTCAAGTTCACGAATAACTCGCGGTGTCATTAATAAATGACATTTTTAAAAATTAACACTAATGTGCATTTGAAAAAAAACTTTTCGGGTTATTCACACTCAATGTGCAAATGATGTTTAAAGTTCGACAAACTCTTCTAATGCATTCATAAGCTAATTTTAAAACTTTTAATTGGGGTTTTTTTTCGAAATGAGCCGATAAAATCCTATATAAATGAACTTAACTATTAATTTTTATCAAATGTCCCTAATTAATGACATTCTAATACTAATTAAAGAAACTAATAAATTAATTTGTGAACTTCAGTGCAAATAATGAAGCAAATATTGACAAGAAAAAACTTAATCATGTTTGAGCGTAAAAATCGGAATCAGAAGATACATTCGTAAAGAAATACAAAACTGATGAACGAAATTAATTTTTGATGACAAGATGAATGGCTTATTTAAAAGTTAAAATACTCTACAATGTTATCATTCATTTTACCATAGCCAATTAAATAAGAATACTCGCTTATTAAAGTTAGATGAAAGAGAATACACCCTACCTTTCTCTTCGCCAATAGTGAGATCCAATTATGATCCTCCGAATTCTGACTGTATTTTTAAAGTATAACTTGAAATTTAGAAAGATTCTGTATTTTGGTGCCAAGAGAACATGTATTTAGATTCACTGATTGGGTATTTTCAGTCGTTTTTAAGATCTTATGTAACCAAACAGCAAGATTTTTTCTGATAATGATGATTCAAATTTTTAATAAATAAAATGTCTTTACTTTTATTATCATCATGTTAACTCGGCCTATTTTGTATTGGAAATTAAATAAGATGCATAGACAACGTGTGGGCATAAGTATATATTTTTAACCTGTGATGTTTTTATTGACAATGTTTGATGTAATTGTATGGTTCTTATCAACACATAACTCACATATATTATTTATGAGTCGCCTAGATGATTCTGAACTTCATCCCATTTAGTCCTGGTAATTTTTTATTAACAGGATGCAACATAACAATGCTCTGCTGTATACGCTTTAATCGCGTGCCCCTTATTTGATTTTTGATTAATGTTTTTTTCAAAATATTGCTGCTTCTCGTAAAAATTGTATATTAATAAAACACTAATCATCCATACGGTTATGATGTTTATGGCAACCCGTACTGCGAATCGTTTCTCGCCAGGATTCTAGGTAAAAATTCAATAGTGTTACATGAATATGTTGTGTTATACAATTTTCATGTAAAATAATTTCTGATAAAAATATTTTAACCACATTTTTCCGTAAATATAACGAAACAGTTCGTTATTGCATGAAATATTTTATCAAATAAATAAATTATTTTGTGAACCAATGTGAAGCGTCAATCACATCGTTTTTATGATTCCTTAAAAACGGACTTAACCTTCAAATTATCTAGCATGTAAGTTCTTATTATATCCATTTGATTATTTTTAATTAATATAGTAATTTTTCTTTTTTTTTAGTTTTTTGTGACGATATAATACAAGAAACATCTAACACATTCAATAGTCTTACCACAGTGCCATGTGCGTTAACTGACGTAATCTTTCTAAAGAAAATTAACCATCGAGTGATACTTTCATGTAATCTCCTCACTAATTGTGCCATAGATAAAAATCTCATCCACGTAGATATAACAGAACAATATCAATAGTTCAATTATCTGTTTAAAATTTCGATATCGCAATGTGTATTAAATATATTTTACTCGTGTAAACGAGATAAAACTTTAATACATATGTGAGAGGCGGTAAAGGGAGAGGTATTTGAATAATTTAAAGCTGACAAACCCACCCGATTAAAAAATAAATTGGGTTAACGCGAAATACTTGTAAAATATGATCAATCACATACAGTGTATAATGTCCAATTTCCCCAAATTTGAGGATGAAATTTTAAATACAGGGTTTAAAAATAGAACACGTTGAAAAAAAATTGTGGTTTACAGCAGTAACCCCATAAGTTTATCATTATATCGCTCAACAATTAATATTAAAGATAGTATTATCCACTAATAAAAGTTTCAGATAACCTTTTGCACATGTATATGTTCAGTTTTATGTTCTGACATTAGTATAAACTATTTTAGATATTTTAAATTCTCTAATATCTCATCCATCGGCACTATATCTTCTGTTTTCAATCTAGAATCGACAGTAATCATCGAAAAATTATCTTATATTGATAGATAGAGTCAATTTAATGTATATTTGTTTTTTTTGGACAGTTCCGTTGCTATTATAACATTTTTCGGTATTATATGGATTGCAAGATCTTTATACTGCAGTCCTTCAAAGATCTTCGTATTTGATTCTTCAAATGTAGTTTAATTAACATACATTTATCAGTTAGATTCTATTTTGGGGAGCTATCCTTTATTTTTAACCGCTTTTTGGTTCCAATATCCATTTTTAGAGGATCTTATTATAACAGCATTTTAACTTGGTACAAATTATGCTTGGACTTTTGATGTCTTCTACTTGAAATAATCGACAATTTTTACTTTTTTATACTAAGGCTAGTATTTTTTATAGATTTCATTTTTTATTCCGCACATGACAATGATGTGAAATAGAACATCCCCAAATATCAATGCTATTCAAAATCAAAGGTAGATTTTTTGCTGAAAAAACGATTGAGAGATAATTAGACAGCAAATTACTGTATACATAAATAATTTCAAAAAAAAATAAAAGATAAGGAAAATGATCTCTATCTAAAAACACTTGATAAATATTCATACGAAATAAACTTTGGTTAATTTGCAATACTCATGATGAGAAGCCTACGTTCATAAAAAAAATTTTTTTTTAGAAAAACTACATTTAATATTGCTATGAGATACTAACATTTAATCGATTAATACTCGAATAATAATGTTTTGTATTAAGGTGAATATATAAAGCAGAAATATTGGATACTGTTACATATTCTGCACAAAATTAATTGTCCAGTATTCTCAATTAATTATTTTCTCATCGACTACTTTCAAATGATTCCCTGAAGTTTCATCGCACAATAAAACCCGAACAAAGGCGATCCATTATAAAGGATTTTATACAGAGGTGGGCAATTATTAGCCCTCATCTGTTTCCGTTAATTCAGTCAAACTCATGATTGAATTTAAAATATAGAGAAAAATAAGGCAGAATTCAAAGATAACTTACCCAATATTCTATTATTGAAAGACTCGAATGTTTGACGGTAAGTCAAATCACATAACGATTAAAATAACTGAAGGTTTTAGACTTCTATAGTATTTTCTTTAGATTTACAATAAGATTTTTTTATCAACTCTGTAAGATAAATTTCCATTTACTCGATGTCAAATTAAACAATTTACATTACAAATCTCTTCGAACATATTAAATTCCGAAAAATTTTCATCCAGGAACATCTTCTATGAAAATATGTTAAGACAAAAAATTAAACAAATCTGAACAGTAAATAACAAATTATTTATTGTTCTCGCAGGTTGTTAAATATTTCAATTTAATCAAAACAAACATTGTATAATAAAAAGATCAAATATGTTTCCTTTTAAAAAAAAGATTCCGTTTTCTTTTTTTGCAATTAAAAAAATTCAAAATTTACACCGATAATTTGAAACGGAACAACGGTTTGAAGAGCCGTATTAAGCGAATATAGTATTTTTGAATACTGTAATTATAAATGTTCAATTTTATTTTTAAGTTTTGGATATTTTTACTTTAAGCCCATGGAAAATTTGATAAAAATTGTCATTTATATTCAGAGAGATTTAGCTTCAGTAATAATTATTATATAGTGTATAAAGAACTTTATGTGTTGTTAAAAGTATTTGTATATCATAAAACATTTTAGATTACTACTATCCATTAAATGAATGTCTTGTAAGCCATGTTTGTTGTTGAAATAATGCTCGTGTCGATATAAAAATTGATTCGATTTGCCATCGTATGTTTTCGGATTTTTTCGCGAAACGAAAGTTCGCGTTACCAGCCACTCCCAACCTTAGCATATGTGTGAAAATTTAATAGATTGTATTGCTTATATGGATCATCGGATGTAAAAATGTGAACGGCGACTCATCTATATTAATCATAATGCCTGTTGGAATTAATTAGAGGCAAAATTTCAAAAATGTTACAATTAGTGGTGGTCTAAGAGAATTTATATGGGCAATCATGTTCGAAGTCTATAAAATTTTCGCATGTGTGTTAATAGACGGTGCGTTTGATAACTGAATAACCTCTTTGAAACAATTTTAGAATCCTATATATTGCAAGCTATTTTATAAATGAAAAAGGGATATTTTTCTCTTTTAGATTTGTATGTATTTAAAATATTCCAATCCGATATAGGAGTATAGTCAACCCCTGTTATTATCATACCGGTCCAGCCAACACAGTCATTGAGCTCAGTGTTAGGCTGGATATGTATATTGAGTTCGGATATATGAACATACAGATTCAGTGTATGCTTTTATCTGGTCCCGATCTGTACGCTTACCTGGATTTGACTGTATAGCATAATGTTGAAAATTTACAGCCTAGTGTTTTCTTTTAATTTTAATATGCATCTTGTAAAATTGAACAGATAAACGTAAAAATTAAGTAAATCTAATGTTATTCTCTTTATCTTGCTCTTTTTTCACATTTTTAGGGCAATAAATTTACAGATCGAAAATCCCCATCAATAATAATGGATGATGTTTGTGAAAATTATGCCAGTCAGTATAGGGTATCAGGTCTATTTCGTCCTTTCATTTAGGCATAAGTTGTAATATTCTGATTTCATTATAACTGGATGAAAGCAAATATTTTTGTTTGATTAATCGGAAATTTATACAGCCAACCATTCGTGGAATTAGGTGTTGCGTTTTGTTTGTCCGCAATTATTGACAGAGAAGTTAAATCTTGAAAAATTAAAAAAAATGGAATTTTTGTAATTTAAGGGAGAAATTTCAGCATCAGATTCGGAGAATTTTTCAGATGTAACAAGATTCGTATTTGATAAATGAGCAACACTATTTGAGGTTGACGGAAGCGATGGTGTCCGTTTTGTGAATTTCGACCTCCTCTATTTTAAAATTTAATGTGGGGTATTTTTCACTTTTTTGTAGGTTGGACATTGGCCCAGTAAATATTTTTATCCAGGCTTGAACTGTGGGGAGGCAAGTTGCTTAAAGTCAAGTGGCAGCAGATTAGATTAATTATCGGGCATGGTAAATTGTACTATTTATAACTACTTTTTCACAATTCTAAAAAACAGTGTTTTTTGGTTGGTATAAGAACCTAAATGGGTAAAGCTATATAAGGTTTCCCGATCAAGTCTTTCACTTTCCCAATCAAGCCAGTCACATTTTTTAACTCAAATTTTATCAATATTAAGCATTTAAAAATAATAAATTGTACATCTATCAATTAATTTCTTCTCTTAATTAACATCACCTTCTTTTGTTTTTCAACATATATTGGTAATAGCCATCACAGTCAGAAGGCATAATTTGTATTGAGCTACATTCGATTAAATTTAACAGTTCGGTTTCTGATCTAGAGGACGCTTTTTGTACAATTTTTTCAATTTCGAGAACAAATTTTTCAATTAGGTTGATGAAAGGCAGGTAGGGTGTAAGGTATATTACCTTTCGGTAATTTTCTTGCAGCATGTATGGACCTTATGGTTTTTTTAAACTTCTTACATTCCATTATTAAAACACATTCGTGCATACCATTTTACAAGAAATTTTCAAAATCTTCCATGAAGTATAAACAAAAATTTACTTCATTGAATTGATGATCTTGTGCCTTGAATAATCCCATGCGACCAGCGTCCTCGAGATCAGAAACCGACCTATTT
>JWZT01003547.1:282803-310560 GCA_000827895.1 Thelohanellus kitauei
ACGGCGTCCGTCAAAAAAGTCTAGAAATAGAATAGTGTCACTCACTGACTCGGTAAGGCTTTTAATCCTAATCCTGGTCAGGCGATCTGACCATATTCACACTATCTAAACTTTTATCATTTTGAGTATTGTAACTGTTGCTTTTCTCAATCTTTTTGTTTTCTTCATGGGAAATATTCATCGAAAAGCGGTTCAATCACCTCTCGATGTTCATTTTAAGGGTCTGTATGAATCCATGGTCAGGATATTTTATTTAAGTGCAGTCCATGGGTGTCATCGATTTAATTTTTGAATTCCTTACAAGTAACGATTGATATTTACAGGTGATGGGGGGGGGGGGGGGAGATTCCTTATTGGGTAGGTTTATTAATTCCTTAATCTATAGTGCAAGGTTTCAATCAAATAATCTAACTTTCTCGAAGTTGCGAACGCCACGGGCGTCCTTCAAAAAGTCTAGATATAAACATTCATCAAAGTACAGAATGTTGAAATCAATACTGTTTAATTTATATTTCTATTATATAACACATGTGAAAGAATTAAATTATTTTTGTTTCCGATAATATCACGTCAACCTTTTTCTTTATACGAACCAGATATTTGGTGGACAGTTCATTGTATCATCCTTCTTTCCATCACTAAGATATGACTACAAATGTTTAAGGTAGACTATCAGTGCCACCTTTTTGGTACTGTAATAGTTGTAGAAATAATGTAAGTATTCTTTTAAGAATTTGAAAATTTTAAGAGTGTAATTGGATCAATAAATGTTTTATCATTTTAAGAGCGAGCGCTATAGATCAGGAATTATACTCATTATAGGTTGGAGGAAAGACATATGTGATGTGATATTTATGGTTACTATTTAATTAGCTTTGTATTGGATTTGATATGTTAATCTGGATATATATTTCTAAATGATGTCACAAACGCTGTTTAAATATTTTATTAAAATTTATCAACCTGTACTACGTAGAGAAAATTCTTTTCTTAAGACAAGTCGATTAATCATTAAAAAGTGAAAGTACAATTCTAACTGCAATTTGAATATTTTAATGAGAAACATAGTGAAATCATTCCTAATGAAATCTAAATTATATTCAGCAATGGATAAGATGATAAGAGCGCAAATCATATTCTTAGCGAACGAATGCCAATATGGCAACCAAGCTATAGTTGGCAGAGGATAGGGGTGAATGTTAAAGTGTGTGAGCCACTCACTACCCTAACTGCGTGCAATAGGGTGCCTATCCGGCGGATGTCCTTACCATACGCGGACACCGTCGCAATCGGGGTCGACGTAAAGTCCGTGCAGTAATGTACCGGTGCAGGTTTGAACACCTCTAGCTCAGAGCCAAAAATGAGCTCAAATACTATTTGATAAACGTGGCTCCATTTAAAATACCTTACATGCCTTCAACATAGATTTTATTATGATTAACTAATTCTTTTGTGCCGAATATACTTTGATCTTCTATTTATACAATTTGTTCTGATAACTAAACACGATTCGTTCATCTTGGAAACTAATCAAGACATTTCTGAGATTTAAAAGCTTTGAAAAGTTTTATCTCTGAAAATTCAAAGAGTTTCGTTAAATGTAAAAAAAAGAATGAATGGTACGTTAAGTAATATGAAAAACAGAGCATGTTCTGAAATATATAAACCAGATTATTCCTGAAATACCACGATACGAATATGAGCATTATGGTAAAAATGTTTTAAAGATGATAAAAGAATTTAAGTCTGAATTTTCTCTCGCTGATACTACAGATGTTTTTAAATTATTGTTTGTCTTGTTGGTTGGTATATTACACTATGTCTCGTTCAGAATTTTCCGTGAATATTATTGGATTTTCGAATATGTGGAATGTTATAAAAGTCAAATTTTTAAATCAAATTCAAGAACAAATCCTGATCAAATTATATTTTAATTTAAATGATATCCCAAACACGTGACACCATTTTTGTTTCCTTTATAATTTACATAAATATAATTCAAAAGTTTTGAAATTTATAATTACTAATCAAACGTTTATGTTATTATACATCAATTAAGTACGCATTTTTATACAGTCGAGTTCGTAAATATGTTAGCGGGTTTGATAAATTTATACGCGGTGTCATTGATAAGTGACCTTTGTTAATAATTATATATTATGGAAATTTTTACGTGTTTGACGGGGTATTCACACTCAATGGGCATGAAGTTTTAGTGTTCGAAGTTTCTTTCTTAGGTATTCCTAAGTTAATATGATTTTTTTATGCTTTTATTCGAAACGGCAAGATAATCCATAAACATATTTGCAACGTTAAATTTTTACAAATGTCACTCATTAATGACACCACGCACTACTTTATGAAACTCGCTGACTAATTTGTGATCTCGCTTATAATAGATATGATAGATATCGTTTTTTAAGATTATTTTAATCAAAGCTCTAAGCGTACAAAACTAGGTTAATGATGACATATTAGTTTGAGTTCATCCTATTTATTTACTTAAGTTCACTCTATATCATATCACAAATCATAATTTACTTAGCTGCAGTTGAAGGAGGAAAAAATGATTCAAATATTTATTGATTGAAGGAGTTAATTTATTGTTCTGAGAATATGCGTATTAATATTTTGTTAAAGATTAGTTCAAATATCAATGAATTATTGTTGGTTTAAAAAAGTTCAAAAATTTTTATTTATTATTTTTAATCTCAAGTAAACTTTCAAAATTTCACCCTCTGGGATTCACAATGTATAAAAGCCTTGATTCGTCATTGATAAATACATCTTCTTATCACTCGATGACAGATATTTGCAAAGCTACTTTAACCTGTTGATTTTAATTTCTCAACACTTTGAAAATTAGATTAATAAATTTATTCACTCTGTTTATCCAATATTGCAAAGTCCCCAGTATTAACACCTCAGCTATTTGGTTACAATTGAGACGATCTAATGAAATCTTGTGTATATCGATTTAATTATTTTTTCATGTGTCTTCGTTAAACATAGAAACATGTTTTCTTGAATAGTTTCGTCTTTTCTTTAATTTTGTTCTATTTTAGATAAATATACCATTTTCATCTGATAAAATTGTAACTAAAGATCATATTTTACCATTCGATATACAAAAACATCGTATAAATGAATTTGTGTGTATATTGGAAGAATGCTTAGGTGTTACAAAAACGAATAGATTGATTTTATATTAGTAGTTACGCGCTATTAATATGTTCTTTTGTCCGAACCGATGATCATCTTCGGTTCCTTCAATTTCCGCCATTATTACATGTTTTGACATTTTTTCAAATAAATGAATCATATGTCGATTTAGAACATTATAACTTTGGAAATATACTCATATATTTGTTTTATCCATATTTGAATACCGTATGTAAAAGAATATTATCATTAGATGTAACTCAAACATTTGTAGGATGCCTGCGCAGAATAGTACGCTAGGGTCCCATTCAACAATAAATTATTGTATTATGAACGCCACATCAATATACCTGGATCTATATCTAAAATATATATATTTCCTTATTGAATATGCGGAATTAGATGATTATAAGATGTGATATGATAAAGGGTCGATACCAACAGAATAATTGGATGAGGTCAATGAAATTTCTCATCGTAAACCCAGTTTTACACGCCTTAAGTTAAGATTAAATTTTTTTTATTGTGATATGTTACACCTCTACGATTGGATTGCTTTCAAAATTTTTAGATAATACAGATATGCTAAATATTATTCATTTTATATATTTAAACGTTAAAAATATATTTACGCGATTCATCATGAAAACAAATAGTTTAATACTTTTTTAGGACAAAACGTAAAAGAATGAAAGAAATTGGGTAGACACTTTCGAGACATCAGAACTCCATTGATCCTTGGAATGATGAAAACGTACATTATCTTGGTCAATTGTAACTTTGAGATATTGAATACTTGAATTTGAAACATCATGTAAAATTTAGACTGAAAATTTTGTACAACTATTTTCCTTCATCTGAAAAGATTTTAGAAAATTAGTATGCGAGTTAAATTAATTAGTCATTGGGTTAAAAAAATAATATATGTGTTTAAAAAATAGGTTCCTGGGAATCACAGATTAGTGCAGGCTGTAATTGTTTATAATTTTTTGATACTATTAGACATTAGAGGTATTTTTTAAAGAATTTTCCCACTTTCACATTCAGTTTCCAAATGAGTTTTTCGTGTCGGAAATTTGTTAATTGCCATTCCAAAGTTAATTTAATATTGTTTTTGAGGCTTTTATACGATATGGACAGATACTAGTCTTAAAATTTTCACGCAATGTTTAATTTTTAACACAGGCCACTAAATATTGACACGGCCCGCTCATTAATGAAACTCGTCCACTATTTTATGAATGTCTGGCACTAATTTGGGAAATCGATTATAAATAAAATAGAACTCTGGCCCTTGCATTCATGATGCAACTCTAAAGCATGAATGGATTGAAGCATGAAATTTTTAGATATTTGAAATTTATTACTTATACAAAAATTGGGTAGACTCCACTAAACGTAACTTTTATACGCGTGCGCGAGGCGGTTCAAAATGACAATTTTATTTCGTTATTAATATCATACAGATCTGTATATCTCAAAACTTTGTAATATTTTGCCGAAAATAAACCTCAATGTATGAGAATCTTCATTTTAATAATAATTTTATTGATTCCAATGAAAATGTTATCTGTAAGATAATATCTAAGTTTATATTTCTGATTCTTCTAATAATAATATCATAGATAGGTCCCACAGCTTTTTATTAGTTTACTAATGTGGGAAATTATTAATTAAATAATCCATAAAATTATTTTTAATCAATATTTATTATTCACAAGCCAAGTCTTTCGCACTTTGAGAAAGTATGTTCTCCAATGTATCTTCTAGCCCTTATATATAAAACGCTTCTGCAACATTTTATTATATATTAATTATTAAAACAAGGTATAGCTATTTTTGATTACAGTAAACCTATCCTAGTTAGGCCACTGCTTTGAAAGTATTTGTTGTCTAACTCCAACATAGTCTTCACATTAATTATAAAGATACCTGTTGCTGAGTCCTGGTATTTTATTACAAATAATTACTCTAAAATCAATCTGTGGTTGACAGTTTCGGGAATTTACAGGGGATCGTATGGTAATGTTAATAAACATAATTTATCAAAAAATATACAAAGTCTTAGAGGCAAATCTATCTGTATTAATTATGGAACGTGCCAAAACATGTCTAAAGGAATTACTATTATACATATATCACTATTAATAGTGATAGTAGCTGCCTTTGATTAAGAAAGAAGATAACAATACCAATCAAAGTTTTATCTACAACATATCTGTCGACCTAACATCATACATGCCTAGGACTCAACGTTGAGGTCTGAATAAATCATGGCCTAAGGTAATATCATACATGCCTAGGACTCACCGTTGAGGTCTGAATAAATCCTGGCCTAAGGTAGTTAAGTTTCATACCTATCTCCTCTATGCCCGACTCGCGAAATGACTGACTCGTCACTTTTATAATTTCTGTGGCACTAAACGTTACGTTTATAGTTGAAAGCTTCAGCGAAAAAATATAATAATTATCTTAAATTCTAAAGATTTTAGAAAATTCTGTAAGCGTTGTGTATGTATTTAGGGATATCTACAGAGTTGAGGGAATTCCGCTTCGATTGTGTGATAACATTAGAAAGATTCACAGAAAGTTTGAGAGTGTAACTTGTGAGTTGTTAAACAATGTGCCTAGTAATAAGTCATTGATATTACCAGATCTAATTGACGTTCTAATATTGCATCTGTTGCATAAAAATTCTATCTAAACATTTACCTATGATTTCTAAAATCACGCCAAAACCCCAACCTTATCAGAAACATCATTTCTTTGATGTTAAACCATTTTTGGCACAACATTTATTTAATCATAATTTCATAATGTCGATGAAATCCAATCTTATTTACAGAGTCTGAAATCATTTGAAAAAAATCTATAAAAACAATCATCACGCCGCAGAGTTCGCGCACGCGTATAAAAGTTACTTTAAGTTGAGTCTACCCCAAAAATTGAAATTGAGAAGGGAATACGTATATCATGAACATGTAATTATAATTAAATTCAAAAGATACTCTTCACGAAATAAGTATAAAAAAATTCATATTAAGTTCATTCCAACGTAAATGAAATTAAGAATTTATCCTGATCAAATTCTGAATGCAAAATGTGTAGCATGCGCAAAAAAGATAAATTATCAACGGGAAATGAGGTATTTAATAATCAGATTTTAATGAATCATATTTATCAATTGGAATAAATAAATCAGCCACGAAATAATATATTATGTAAATATTCATCCTATAACTTGATATACATTTATAAATTGTGTGATTAAAAACAACATTAAAAAAAATCGTTTTAATATATTATTGCGAATATTCATTAAATCAATTACCTTAAATCGTTTAATAACTAGATATTTAATGACAAAATTTAATAAATTTGAAATTGATGATTGATCAACAAATATATGTCTGAAAATAATCATATTTGAATAAGTTAATACAATCAAATCCTTTTTCCATTTTTTTTGAAAATATTAAATTAATAAATAACCTAGTTTGATTAAGTAGATAATTGAAAGTAGTTAATTTGTCATCAATTTCAAATATTGGGTATTGAGATGCCTTTAAGTATTTCGTTTTACTGATTTTGTGTCAGTGGGGCTGTGTATGTAACAAAAGTAAAAATTATATGAAAGCATGTTATCAAATTGTTAGTAGTTTTATAAACAGATAAATATTCGGGGGAATAAATCTATGAAATTCAAATTTAGACGAGAAGTATCTGAAATGCAGAAAAATATTTTCATGAAAGTAAATGCAAAAATATACCATAAATCTAACAACTCTCTACTCGGGAATGAAACACACAATTATCACCTGCACAAACTGGCAGATGAATGTCGAAATACCTTCAAATATTTTACCTTGGAGAAGGAAAAGCAATAGTGAGTTACCTTAATCAAAAAGGATGTTGGGATTTACCTAAGTGTTGGGGAATTCGAACAACCGTTTTACAGAATTTCATTTTACTTTCAACAATGTGCATTTGACAACAAATCAGGAGTTGAGTGATATATACATGACTGCTTTTGGTTATTTCTAATTCTCAAATGGCCGCTCTAATGTACGAATATATGATCCAGGTTTTACTGGTGCCATATAAACAATTCAAATTTAAAAGTTCATATTTAGACGAAATTAATAACAATGAAATTCACATTTTCGCAACAGTATATCTGTTTTTTTATAGTATCTCACTCGTAGATATATATTTCATTGTAAAATAAAAAATGGACATCCAAAACGGAACTCGTCGATGTTCGCCATTTATATTGAGGTTTTCGACAACGGAATATCGAATATTACCGACTTACCAATACACATGATATCATTAACTGGCTGGAAAGTTCCTTATTCAGAGAATTCGTTAGATTCAATCAATGCCCCAAATATATTTTATGATAATACTTGGACTGTATGTAAATTGATTAATGAAGAACGTAACGATCTAATTTACAATTCAAGACGTTATTCACAATGTGTCTGAGAAGGGTGTAGTAAATTTAATAAACCACGTCCCGATATACTCATCTCACGTAAACAATATCAAAATAACGAATATAAAGTACTTTCCGTTTCCAGGCGTGGATCTTTATAAAACAAAAAGTATTGTAGATATATTAAAAGGGGATAACATATACACAATAAACGCTCTTCCCTTGTTAGCATACCAAAAATCAATGACCATAATAGAGGCGAACAGAACGTTAATATATTAATATTAAGCGAAAGAAATTGATTGAATATACGTTCAAAAATTTTACATTCGAATCGTTAAAAATAATTCCAATGATTTATGGGGAATACCAGCACATAATTTCATATTCTGCATTTAAAATATACATTGAAGAACAAATCTGAAATTTGCAATAATTTACTATATATATGGTAGCTTTTTTTAATTAATTTAATATTTTATAATATGTTGTTTTGGATAGCAATCATTTCGAACTTATCATCCTATGCGCAGAATCTTGATTCTTTAAATCTGTATTTCATTATGTCACAATTTCTCTATTTAAGATTCAAATCACAATTCAATTAAATCAAATGTTGATTATTTCAATGAAATATAATAATCGAATATTCCTCTCATATATTTATTTAATAGAACGTAGTGATGTGAATAATCAGGCAGTTTAGCAAATAATTAGTCCATATGAGTAAAAAAATACCAAATTTTTGATAAATCATTTTCTTTATGTTATGTTCACATATTTTATTCATATATCGTATCGTCGATTGATGATCTGTGAGTTGCAAAGATATTGAAATGAATTTAAGAATATTTACCTACCGATTATCAATTATTGTTTAAATATATGAAATAGAAATTATCAATCTATATCCACTGATGATAATAATTTTTCCGCTGATGTTACATGTTAAGTCTATCGATATTTCACAAATATGCTATTTTATATACAGTATTTTCACGCGTATATAAACCCACATTTATAGAGGTCAATCCGATCAAATTTGAGAAAATTACGTATTTTGTATAAATATATAAGCCCAACTGATGTATAAATAGCAGAGTTCAAATCATTTGTAAAAACAGATGGATTAGAGTCATGAAAATATCGAAATATTTTAAAATTGATATATGATATACATAGCTGTACTAGCTAAGTGATATAAATCTTGTCAAAAGGCAAAGGTCAGGTACCAAAACATTATGGAATGTACAAAATAAATCGCGAAATTTGATAAGCTATAATAAATTTAAAATTAGAATATCGGCGGCATCATCAATATGTACATGATGGAATTTTTTTGACGGTAAAATTTTTTTTAAAAACCGGGCTCTAAATTTTATTAATGACAATTAGAACTTTTTTAACTATATAGTAAATTTTCATTATCCTATAGAATGTTTAGCATGAGGTATTGCTTCGGCCTTAATTGTACACTGTAATTTGGATCAATAACATGCTGATATATCGTTTAATAATGTGAACGATATCATTCTAATTTTCGCAATAAATATGTTATATAGTATTGACTCCGAGCGTTCGAAACCAGTAATTTCACTAAATAGAAATTAGACGAGAAATATTTATCGTAGGTTAATTATGCTTATTGTTTTTGTTTTGGTGTTTGGAGGTTTTGAAGCATGTACCGGTACATTACTGAACGAAAATTACGTCGACGGTAATTACTATGTCGAGTAAGTGAAACAATACTTTCCATGCTTACACCCATTGAGGCAACCATCTGTACATACAAACACGAATACTGCAAGACAGTCACTGGCTAAACATTCAACCACATACCTCTGCGAACTAGAACTACCATATCATATCAGCATTTATACGGCTGAAATAACTGCCTAACCTCTAAAGAGATATTTTATGATGCCAATATTATATTATTGAAATATAGATTAGTACAAAAATGGTTAGAAAATATTTCATCAAAAATTTAGCATTTGTCCATCTACACGGAAATTACAAAATGAAAAACACGTTACAAATCATTATATAGAGGAAATACACTTCAAAATGCAATCACAATAATTTAATGATGAAACATATTTACAACTTGACTGACCGAATTCCCATGATATTCTTCAGCTGCTTATGATGGTAAACGACAAAAAGAAATCTGATAAATTTTGTGAAATTTAAAATCGAAAACATGCTTTTAACAGACATTTATTTATAATTTAATAATCATTTAGTGGCAAAAATATTTTGATATTGATTTATGATGGCGATTATTATGTAAAACACGATTCGGTTATCTTGAATACACATTATGACATCTTTTAAAATTTTTTACTTTTTGAAGACTTAGTCGCTAAATATTCAGCTATCTTCTGGTGATAAAAAAATTAATGAATGATAGGTTTATTAATATGAAAATAGCCTTTTGTTAAAAAAACACGTCCATGTAATAATGAATCACCATGGTACATACATGTGCCTTATGATAATATATTGAAAAATATGTAAAGAGAAAATAAATTAATTTTTTTCTTGCTGATACTAAAGATTTTCTAAAATGATTCCCTCGCTTGTAGAGTGTGTATTATAATAACATCGTTAAGAATTTCCGAGTTATTCAAATGGATTTTCGCATTTTTCAAATGCAATAAATTTGAAAATTTGAATGTATATTACAATAAGAGCATCCCATTGAATATTATATTTATGTATATGGATAAAAGCAAATGTGTATACCCTCTCGATATATCTTAAATTCTTGGACCTTTCGAGTGGTGAACAAGATCCCTATCTTACTCAATTTAACGTTTAGATATTCTCTGCTCGAAGAAGCAATATATTCTAAAATTGAGGCTGAGTATTTTTAACAACTTTTTTTAGTCAATTTCAACATATATGCAAAAATATACCATAAATCTAACAACTCTCTACTCGGGAATGAAACACACAATTATCACCTGCACAAACTGGCAGATGAATGTCGAAATACCTTCAAATATTTTACCTTGGAGAAGGAAAAGCAATAGTGAGTTACCTTAATCAAAAAGGATGTTACGATTTACCTAAGTGTTGGGGAATTCGAGCAACCTTTTACAGAATTTCATTTTACTTTAATCAATAGGCAGGCGAGAATGATTCAAACTCTGAATGATCATAATTTCATTGCATTTGGTTATTTCTATTTCTCAAATTCTCGCTCTAATGTAAGAATATGTATTCCAGATTTTACCGTTGCCGTTAAAACTATTCCATTTGTATAGGTCGAATTTTGAGGAAATGAATAATGATGAAATTCACATATTCGCCACCGTATATCTGTTATTTATTTAGTATCTAACTCATAGATACATTTTTCATTGTAAAATCAAAAATGGTGAACCTAAACTGAGGTCGTCAATGTTTGCCATTTATATTAAAGTATTTCACAATGAAAAATCACAAATCTCAGACTCACCAATACACAAGATTTCATTAAGCGGCTGGAAAGTTCCTTACTCAGAAAATACCTTAGGTTCGATCCATGCACCAAATATATTTTATGACAATATTTGGACGGTATTTAAATTCATAAATGAAGAATGTGACAATCAAATTTACATTAAAGGACGTTATTTTTAATGAATACAAGATCGGTATAGTAAATTTAATAAACCACGTCCCGAGATACTCACCGATACATAACGATATCAAAATAACGAATATTAAGTATTTCCCATTCCCAGATGTTGACGTAACTCCCACAAAACGTATTATACATGTATTAAAAGGTGATAAAATATATAAAAACAACGCTCTACCTTTGTTCTTATATCAAAAATCAATGACGAAATTTGGGGTGAATTCCACGGTATTATATTGAAATAAACTTCAGTATTTGATCGAATATTCGTTCAAAAATATAACATTTGTATCATTAAAATTATTTACGAAGATGTACGGGATAATCACCAAATTATTTCTTCATTTATAACCAAAGAATACATAAATGATGAAAGCTGAAATTGATAAATATTTTTTGATATTATAATGCAATATATATTAATTTTGAATCAGATCTTGTGCTTTTTTATATAAAATTATATCCATGTTTAAGTCTTTATCAGCGAATCTAGTTCATTTCAATTTGCATTTCTTGATTTCAACATTCCACAAGTTCAGAATCAATTCCCAAATTTGGTTAAATCAAATTTGAGTTTTCAATCAAATTTCCCAATGAATATTCCACAGTGGATTTTATTTAATAGAAATTATTGATGTCAAAAATTTAGCCTCACCAGTAATTCCAATACTTGATTTTTGATTCATAATTCTCATTCATTAATTTAATATCACTGATTGAAATTATATGATATCAACTATTGATAATAATTTTGATTGAATAGATGTTTTAAGTAACGTATTATTCGGTGTATAAAGTACATTGGTAAATAAGCTGCAGATTTCAACTCTGGAACATACACCCACGGTTTATAGTCAAAAAAGTACCTTAAAAGCTTATAATTATACATCAGACGCCTAGTTGTATAATGTGCAGGGTTCAAATTTAATCGATATTTAGGAAAAGCCCGCTCTTTATTCATCAAAGAGTAAGGTAATTAAAGAAAATTTATCCTTTGATTATGAAGATTTTTACGCATGAGTCCTACAGTTTCCCGATCACGCCTGTCACATTTTTTAGCTCAATTTTGAAGATTGTGTATTAAACATAAATTTTACATCTATTCGTTAATTTCATATAACATTATTATGTATTTTATCATACTGAGGTAAAACTATCACAGTGAGAATGTGTAATTTCTCCTAAAGAAACTTTGATTAAATTAAATGGTTCTGTTTCTGATCTCCAAGAGCAAAGTTTTTACAATTTCTTGAATTTCCAGGAACAGTTTTTAATTTGGTTGGGGAAATGCAAGAGGGAGGAATCCGATTTACCCTGCTATCATTCGTTTATTAATCATGGTCTTGATCATATTGGTTTTGGTTTCACCCAATGTTTTTCATTTAGAAAATTCATTAGTGTATTCAAATTGACAACAAATTTTAAAAGGCCTCCACGATGTATCAAAAAAAACAAAAATTTTTTATTCAACAGATAATCTTTTGCCTTTCTAATGCCTGCTTACTTACGTTGATAACTACGAATTCAGAAATATTCGTTGATCCGATGGATCTACAGCACAGGTTCCGGTAAACACATGGTCGCGGGCACAAAATGGCTCGCAAGCTGTTGTCAAGTTGCCCCCAGGGCTCCCATTTTTTTGAATTTATTTAAAACAATTAAATAAAGATTAAATTTAAGCACATATTAAATATGGAAGTATCTATAACTGTTGTGAAGTTTAGATTCTTTATTATCTATATCTAAAAAAGTTTGCAAAGTAAAAGTTAATAATTGCATAGTTTTTATGATCTTATTAAATTCAAAACGAGCACGACTAAATTTTGTGTTATGATTCAACTTTTTAGGTGTCAGTACTAAAGGTAATTTTGTGTCAAAATAGGATTTCTATATTCGAATATACAGTTTATACATCAAAAATAACAAAAAAATTGAAAATAGAAATGAAGCGAAAATTGGACGATCTTATCTGTCGTCAATTCAAATCAGAGTGAACTAAGAGGTTTATGTTTGCTGCTAACTCGTATGGAAAACCTGTTTGCTTTATATGCGGATTTTGTGTTTCACATTCAAAAAAATATAATCTTGCCCGTCATTTTACGTCAAAACATCCAGAAATAAATGACAGATACCCAATGGAATCGGATTCACGGAAAGAGTTCATACATAAAAAGAAGGTGCTCTGGATACTCAAAAATCATTTTTCACAAAGGCTGACGAACAGAGCAAGAGTATTGACTTGCTTCATATGAAATCCCTCTTCTTTTAGCTCGCAAAAAGAAGCCGTTCACATATGCAGAATAAATAAAAAACCGCACTCTGAAAATGGTTGATGGAATACTTGATGATAAAAACTGCGAAAAAAATAAGATAAAATCCCCTTATCAGATAATACGATGACCCGGTGAGTGGAAGAGGTAGCAAGTGATGTCCATCGTCAATGATAAGATCATATTAAATAATGTACATTTTTATACATGGCAATGGATGAATCAAATGATATTTCTGATACAGCTCAGGTCGTTGTTTTTGTTCGAGCAATTAACGATAACTTTGATGTTATTGAATAAATATTAGGACTTGAGCCTTTACATTCATCCACCTAAGAGAGCGGTCTGTTCGAAACTCTTAAAAATCTTGGAGAGAAGAAAAATATGGAATGGGGAAAATTTGTGAGTATATGCACAGATGGAGATCCGGTAAGGGTGGGTAGTAAATCAAGATGTCTTACATTACTACAACAGTTTCTAGGTGCCTCAATATTAAAATATAGCTGAATTCTTCACAAAGAAGCTCTGTGTGAGAATACATTGAATTAAACAAATGTTATGGGTGTTGTTGTTCTATGTGTCAACAAAATCGGCAGCAGTGCTCTGAACAGGCAAGAGTTCAGACAGTCTCTATCCGACATAAACGAGTACAACCGCGAACTATTGCTGCACTGTGAAGTTAGATTTCTTTCAAAAAGAAAGGTTCTGTACCGTATTTGAGCACTAAAACATGATATTAATCTGTTTCTTTATGAAACAGATGAATTACAAACAGAAAGAGATTATATTTTTAATGATGACTGGCTCAATGATCTGGGATTCATGGTTTACATAACGTCTCTTTTAAACTACTTAAATGAGAGGCTCCATGGAAAAGTCTAGCTATTCACCAATTTGTGTGATGAAGTCTATGTATTCACAATGAAACTTCGTCTGTTTATCAGACAGCTTACATAAGGAATTTTAGACTCATTTCCAACTCTCAAGGGACGTTTACAAGAAAAAACATTTAAAGTTTTACAGTATCAAATAAAATGGAAAGACTTCTAGAGGTGTTTGAATCTAGATTTCATGAATTTGAAAAAGATAAGTATAATGTCGCACGTTTCACAAATCTTTTTTTGTTTCCTGAATCAAAGATTTATCATTTACATGAATTCCATCATCTAGAGGTATTTGAATTTACATGTGATTATATATTCCAAAGTGGATTTCTAGAACAGAGTGTTAAACCTTCACTTGACCATATCATTTCCTCCTGACCACAACTGCCAGCAGAACAGTTTGAAAATACGCGTTCGTTCGCCCAAAAATACATTTGTATGTTTGTTTCTACCATCAGATGCGAGCAGTTATTTGCAGTGATGAAATTAATAAAAAAACAACGTTCAAGACAAACAAATACTAACCTCTCTGCCCTAATGATATTGGGAACGAAAGCGTTATGCCCAGACATCGAGAAACTAGCATTGAATCAGAATTGAATTATCGTTAAGAATAGTTATATTTTTAATTAATACGATTTTTGAAACCGATTTATCGTTGTTTATTATTTTATATGATGAATTGATTGACATTTTAAAAAAAGGAGTAATTATATTTTAGAATGGATTTAATGGGATTAGAACAAGATTAAGGTATTTAAAATTTAAAAAGGCAGTTGCCCGCTGCCTTTACAGCTTAGGAGTCGCTGTTTTTTCAGATAGCTGTTAAATATTTCCTATGATAGGTCTTTGACTCTTCGCAGAATAGTTGATCGTGAGAGAGAAATTTTAATATAACGTCAGTTTGTCAGGGTTTAATACTGCACAAACATCATGCATTCATTACTTAATGAAATCATAATCCCAGAACGGGGGCGAGCAGCTTACAATTATATATGTTTCTCTAAAACTTGCTCTGGCATAATACTTGTATCATTTGTTGTCTTAACGTTTGCATACGGTAAATTGTTGCTATGGTTCTACCTACTCTTAAGAGCGCCATTTTAACATTTCTAGCAGTGACTTTTATGTTATCGAATTTCAAAGCATACTTAGTTAGCCAATGCTCCTTGCCATATAACATCATGATCAATTTGAGAGAATATGAACCAATTATGCACTGGTATGTTTGGTTGAAATTGTAGATAAAATACTGATCAATAGAATATTCTTAATTGACGATTCTCCTCGATGATTTTGGGATTTTTACAGCAATGTTTAGATAAACACAAGAAAAAGAATAAAATAAAAATCTACGATGATTACCACTACGATCTGTTGCAATGATCCCATTCGAAAAATTTTCGTGAACCAGAGTTAGCAACCTCTGCTATATAGCAAACTAAAATTCATATATTATCATAGAAATCATATCTTTGCTATTCTTCCATTTTTGAGTAACATCCTTCCCTTAGATTTTCTTCTTTCAAAATACCCTAATGCCATAGAATAAAAATGTATGATACGGGTTCAAAATGTAATTGGTGAACAACTTTAAATGAATTATTAAGTTGTCATTAATGCATATGGAAAAAACAGTTACGTCAAGTAAGCTCAATCAATAATTCTGAATAAAACTAGAAAACGCACGCGCGGAACTGAAATTCTTAATGAATCTATATGAAATTCTGAAATGTGAATGGTGTATTTTTTAAAATACTATTTATTAATTTTAATCAATAAATTGACGATCAAATATAATCTTATCTAAATTAAACATATTTTGATATATATTAAAAAATTTTAAGCGTTAAAACAATATGAAAACAACTAGCGTTTATTTGGTCATTGCGAGTATTTAATAAATTAATCCTCTTTATTGGATGATTAATAAGCTATTTAATGCCGAAAGTTAATAAATTAGAAGCCGGTGACCGATCAATTAATATAACTCTGAAAATAATCATATTTTTAAAGGTTAATAGAATCAAATTATTTTCCATTTGTTTTTGAAAAATTAAAATGCAAATATAAATAGGTGATTAAGTAGATAATTGAAACTATTAAATTTGTCATCAATTTCAAATAGTGGGTATTCAGATGTCAGTTACATATTTCTTGTTATTTATTTTGTTTCAGAGGTTCTTTGAATGTAAAAAAGATCAAAATAATTTGAAAACATGTTATAGAATTGTAACTCATTTGTTATATAGATAAACATTCGACAGGAACAAACTTTGAAATTAAAATTTAGACGAGATATATTCGCAAAGCCTGAATATATTTTCATGAGGGTTAATGCCACAATATATCACCAAAGTAATAAATCAAAAATTTGGACTGAGACACGGCATTATCATCTTGTTAAACTCCCAGAAGAATGTCGAAATACCTTCAAAATATATTACATAGGAGAGAGAAAAACAATAGTGAGTTGATTTATAATCAACAAGGATATTGATGTTTACCTCAGTGTTGGCGTATTAGAGCAATCGTTTACAGAATATCATTTTACTTTAATCTATACGCCGCCGAAAAGAATCCATGCTGTTAATGATCAATATTTGATTGCCATGGGATATTTCTTTATCTTACGTGGTCAGTTTAATGTATGAATATATGATACAGATTTTACCGGTGCCCGTAAAACAATTCAAATCGCAAATTTCAAATTTCGAAGAAATTAATAACAACCAAATTCACATTTTCGCAACAGTATTTCTGCTAATGTTTTTAGTATCTTACACGAAAATTCGTTTTTAATTGTAAAATAAATAATGGAATATCAAAACTGAGGTCTTCGTTATTTGCCATTTATATTGAAGTATTCGACAATGATAGATCAAACACCTTGGAATCATCAGCACTCAAGATATCATTAAGCGCCTGGAAAACTCTTTACTCGGAAAACAGCCTTGGTTCGATCAACACACCCAATATATTTTTTGATAAAACTTGGACGGTATTAAATTCATAACTGAAGAATGTGACAATAAAATTTACAATAAAAGACGTCATTTTTGGTGAATCTGAGGTTGGTGTGGTAAATTTAATAAACTATGTCCCGAGATACTCATTGATATACAACGATATAAAAATTACGAACATAAAGTATTTTCCGTTCCCAGGTGTTGATGTATATCAAACAAAAAGTATTTTCGATATATTGAAAGAGGATAACATATATAGAAATAATGCTCTACCTTTATTGCCCTATGAAAAAACAGTGAAAGATATCGGGGCCAACAGAACGGTATTTAATAGATTTAACTTAAGTTTTTAATTGAATATTCATTCAATAATATGACATTTGAATCATTAAAATTGGTTCCAAATATTTATGGGAAAAGTCAGGCAATTATTTCTTATTCTGTAACCAAAAAATACATTGATGCGTAAAACTGACATTTCAAAATATTTATTTATAGTATTAAGAATTTTTAATGAATTATTAATCAGATAATGTTTTTAGTTTTTTGGAAACAAATCAAAACATTTAAGATAATTTATGGATTGTGGTAAATTTTAATAAAAATTTCTGAATTTCGACATTGTTAAATGTATATTATATTCCAAAATTATGCAATAATATTTATTTTTTCAATCATATTCAATAATGAATATATTAAAGACCTTTTTTTTAATAGAATATATATATTTAAACTTGATGAACTGCGCAGTTTGTACTAATATATTTAGCCCTATAAGTCATTAAAATATTTTGTCTTTTATACATAATTAAAATTTATGAATTTGCTATCACTATTTATATTTAAATGTATCCTCGAATGATTGTTGTTTTAATTTTAGTGTTTTTTATTTCCCATTTTTCTGGTATATAGAAGTCACATGCGTAAAAACGGCATAGTTCAACTCTTTGGAACAAACCCACGGGTTATTATCAAATATGAGCTTGAAACGGTACAAATTCATATATTAGCCGCATGGATCATATTTTCTCAAATGCGAGAATAATGTGGCCGTTAGTACACCAGGAATCCGGGTAATTAAGGATTATTTTATGTGAATATGTATAAAAAATATTTTTTGATATACAGAGAACCATTTATTTTTTTCAGCTTAATTAGTTTTCCTTCCATTATGACGTGAATTAATGTATCAAAATATTTTGTAGTTTTCGTTTTCATTTTTTTTGCCACAAGAAATAAACAAATTATGTAGATAATCACACATCAACCTGTGAATGTAAAGAATATAAAAGATGGTCAAATATCTTGAAAAGCAGACATCAAAAACCTAAATTTTTTTTTGAATTCAAAAATCATCTTAAAAATATATATTGTAAATCGATGATTAAAATATATGAAAAATGACATATAAGAGCTCATCCAAATGGATTCAAACAGATAAAGATATTTCAATAAAAGTAAATACGAAATTCAGATTGAAAAATTCTTTCAAAGAACGCAGTTAATACCTTTCCTTAAATGCATCCAATGGCGAATAATATTTACAGTACTTACACTATTAAATATTCAAAAATACACGTCAACATGATTCAATCAATAGAAAATAATTTTTCGATGGCTCCGGTTGTTTATAGATTGAGAAATGACGATGCATCTCGATGTGGAGGATATTTGTGACAAAAAAAAATTTTAATATTTGATTTCCGCAAAACGGACGCATACTTGTAGATATGTATTTAAATGATCTTTATGAAAAATTGATTTCGGAACAAAAGAAATGGTAACTTGATTGTACCCTTTTTTGTTTAAATAAATGATTTTAACTGCATATACAAACGATTTTTATGGTTGTTATCTCTGTATTTTTTTCGAAATCATTTCCTCATTTCTGAAAATCAGACAGGGATTTCTATATACGTATATCCGAAATCAACACTTATAAAACTATTGATTACGTTTTGATTAAACAATGTTTACTATATCGTGACATGACAGGAGATTTAGTTTGGCCATATGTTATTAGTCATCGATATACGCGAAGACAGTTTTGAAGAGAAATTTTCAGGCTGATTATGTCATATACTTCCTTTATTCAGCAATTTATATCTAAACCAAGTAAATTTTCTTTCAATAATATAATAAAATATCATGTGTGACATTAAATAAAACATTATTTGGTTTAGTTTCGCTTTAATGGAACCCAGAAATCTGGCACAATATATGTTATGTTTAATGAAATTTATATGTGGTAAGTTTTTGATCTTTTTACGAGATTATGTTAGGCAAATATTGAAATCTAATAATTTAACTTTAATTTTTAAAAAAATGCCATAGTTTAAAAATAAATCATAGAATATTCTAGTGTCTCCGATTAAGTCCATCACAATTTTTCAACTCATATATGATCAATAATTATCGGTAAAATACAATACATTATACATCTTTTCATAATTTCCTATCCTAAATAACACCTTTGGTATTTTAACATATTTTGGTATCGGCTATTAGAGTCAGGGAGGGTTAATTTCGATTAATCCACATGGTTAAATAGGTCAGTTTCTGATATCGTGGACACTGATCATCTGGCTTTCTTCAAGGCACAGGATAATTCATTCATTGAAGAACATTCTTGTGGATACTTCATATTCGATTTTCAAGACTGCTTATCCAATGAAATACACGAAAAGGTTTTCATAATGGACTACATTGGGTGCCATAAAACCAAAAGGTTCTAGAACATGCGGCAAGAGAGAGGCTGTAGAGTAATATACCTTCCACTCTACTCGCCTTTACATCAACCTGATTGAATATTTGGTACCTAAATGGAAGAACATTGTTAAACCAGAGTCCCAAACATCAGAAACCGACCTCATTAACCAAGTTGCATATTATAAATTACACCTTCCGACTGTTACGGCCATCACTGAAAGATGCTAAAATACAAAAGGTGATAGATAATTAGATAAATGAAAAGATGTAGAATTTATTATTTTTATCGTGCTAAATATTAATAAAATCGAGTTTTAATAATGTGACGTACTTGCTCGTGAAACATGAATACAATTCCCATAAATAAGTTAATTTCGTTTAGAAACACATTCGCTTCATTTGTGATAGAAATTATATTTTTTACTGTAACCTCAAATCATTTACAGATGATATATACTGATACTCCGTAAATCGAAACACGAATGATCTTCTGCGCATTCTGAAGATTATATACCAACAAAAGCTCTGTTTAAAATGTTTACGGATTAGAAAATGCTAACCAGGTTTATACTGCGATCGATTTCTGGTATTATAATCACTGGTTGATTGATTTAATGCTCCCTGCGATTGAATTGATCGGTTTACATGTAATACCGTTGCATCTACTAGAAACAATAATAGATAAATATGTATTGTTTTATAGAATACGAATAGTTTCGATTCATATAATTTAGAGGGGTGTTCGTGATGAACAATGAATGATTTTAAGATTAAATAATACCGAGTTTAATGAACTGGTTCGGAAACAGATCAACCATCTTCGACATGAAAGTATACTAGAAAGAATTGATGACATTTCATCATTATGAAAAAGATGACAACAGAAATATATCATTGTTTTTTAAGTGCATTAAACCATAGATGTAAAAAAAATTCTTTCTGTTGTAGGTATGCATACCAAATGAAAACATTCTGGGTATTTTTCTAAAATTGGTATTTTTTCAATTCTATTTAGTTTTTTCATATTTATTTTTCTTTGATTTTAAAGAATTATTTGAGATTGATTTACAAAATAAATATTATAGATGATTTATCATCCAAATTTACCGAAATTAAGAAAAAACTCATAATTAATACGAGATATGTATTTTGTCGTAAAAATCGATTAAATGCAAAAGGCTCTTCAATTGATCTCTCGCGATCTTCACATAGAATTAGAAGCAAAGAATCGAAAGATATTCGAAGCGAGTCTTGATTAATTTATTTATTCTATACAATTCAGCATAGTGAAAATATTAGGGTAATAATTGTACGAAAATTAACCAAAAATTCAATACGAATCGTCTATAATTTTTTTGTATCAAGATAGTGTGGGATCAATTAGAGTTCTGCCTGCTTAAAATCTGTGTTTAAAATAAACCGCAGCTTTGCTCTCGATTGCGATTTTTTTTGATATTTCGAAAATTGTTTTGATACACAGTTATGTACTATTATTATGTCCATCCATCTCAAAGTTTACTGTTTCTTAAATTACGAAAAATAAGTATTTTTGAAAAAACACAGTTGAAATTCAAAATACCAATTGGAGTGATAAATTACCGGTATGAGAAGAAGATCGTGTATCTTAAGTGAAAAAATATTTAATGATAAGGATAGTATTGATTATAAAATATCCAAATGTATACCGTGTGAAGATGAACCTGTAATTAATCTCATCATCGAACTCCAAGATGCATAAAAATCAACAGCTGTTGTTGTTTTTAAGAGAGAGGGAACAGATTTTTGTATAACGAAAATGTGGGATTGAAATATTATAATCGGTTGGGTAAATAAACCATATAGCCAGATCACATGTACTGGATCACGGGCGATGGCGTATATGAACAAATATTTCTAAACACATAATATTTCAGCAAATTTAATACGGCAGATAAAATTCTATGTTGCCATCAGCATTTTTTTATGTACAATCGAATTTTAAACTTCCAACTAAAAGTTTTTTGTGTTTAATGAGAATGGATTTCTGGTGATATTTGTATGACTTTGTGCAGTTTTATATCAAATAGGCTTAGATTAACCAATAGTAAATGAAAATAAAATTTCAATAATATTTCTCCTTATTTTCGATTTATCCGAATTCTATAACATAATCAACATCGCAAATATCAATGATTATTTCTAAATGATGTTGCTATTTGAGACGAAATATATATACGTATAAAAAAATGACCGGAAAATCATCTATGTATATCTATGGACGTTAAGTTATCTGATGTAGTTTAACGCTATATTAACATTGTGGGCTAAGATGTATCATGCAATATTTTCGATATTTAAGGCATTTAAACATCATACATTTATAAAGTTTAAGGATTCATGTCATAAAAATATGGTTAAGCAATTTTTCGTAAATATTATGACTCGAAATTTGCGATTAACTCATACTCAAAGCTAACGGCGGATATATATCGGTATTAAACAATATGTTAATGACAGTTCTATAGTTAGAATGGGTAAAAATGCATTATTTTCACGCGATATAGAATCATATTTTATCGTTGATTATGCACAATATTTTATTATTTGGCAGAGGTGTGTCGTGTAGTTATCCCACCAAATAGAATTGAAAATACATTACATTGAACGATTGATATGTAAAATTATCCCTGAAAATTTGGATACTCATTAGAAATATCAAAAGATGAACCCATATTCATAGAAAATTAATTTTCGATCTATATGCGATTTTAACGGATATACCATGCTTCCTTCATTGAGTGGCAAAATGCTCTTTTACCAAGACTATGGGACACAACGCAAGCTTGAGTAGATTTTATTTATAATTCAGTATTGATATTTACCAAATAAAATATACATTGATATCACGGGACTGCAAATACTTTGTATACACTATTTATATTAACAAAGATTAGATTCAAAGCGGTTTAAACAAATTAGATAAATCATTCTTTACTTAAGGATTGTTATTTTTAAATATTAATTTACCCCTTATGTATTGTGAAGAATATTATAAAAGGCCACAAATCGAAACATTAATTAATATAATATTTTGTAAGAATTTCAATAACGTTAATTTATCACATAGAACAAGTCTATAATTATCCTACAACTATTTTGATGTGTCTAAACTTTCAATTAATTATTAAATATTAGTTGAGATATCATCAATTCTTATTATTAATTGACCATATAAATGACATTTAAGAATATGTACCAATAATTGATATTTATAAAACAGCTCAAATACGTCTGTTGATAAATTTTGTTGCCTATAACTTTGACAAATATTTGGTGATATATTCTAAAAAACATTCAAAAAATTGCAATGAATGATGTTATACGGATACAAATTTGACTATAATTTTTGCGATTATATAATTATTACAAATTTAATAAAAAATCAGCATACTAAAACATTTAAAATATTGATCCATATTATAGAGATATTCCTCTATATTCTATGGTTATATACTATTCAGCCATATATTCAGATATATAAATAACAAAGAAATACTAAAAAATTCAAATTTCTTAATGACCGATAAAATTTACCTTTTGACTTAATTCAGATGTGTATATTTCAATGAGACTTTTATTAACAGCATATTTATTCTAAAATGGCTAACTATCAGCAGATAACATTCAAACGTTCTGATGTTGTATTTTTAGGTAAAATTGATATTAGATTAATTCTAGCATTAATTGTTGTGAGAATATGCATTCAAGTTTAAGATTATCATATATTATTTTGTTTTCTGACTTTTGATTAAGCATAAAAATAAATATTCTTTCTAAAATTTACTTAAGTATAATACAATCAACTATAGAATATTTGATTGTTTTCATCCGATAATTGGCAATTTTCGAGAAAAAAAGGTACATTTCTATTCTGTAGGATCATGGAATATTTTTCGAACAAACATACATTTACCAACCTACTTCGAACGGCTCTGAATCCATTAAAATTTTTAAAATGAACACATTGATTCTCATTTATGATACATTTAAATAATGAGGACTTAAAAGCTAATATTTATTAAGATATAAAATATTTAATATCCGAAACTACCAATTTATGAATATTCTACAGTGCACCATTCAGATTTAAAAGAAGTACTAATTACTAATTGCAAGGATTCGGTATATGTTAAAGTTTTTTGAGTAAAGTCTTAAAGGTATATAAATTCTACAATGTATTAGATAAATAAATTTGAGTAACAACCCTCAAGTCTGATTTAAATATGATCAACGAAAACCCATATCAGCATACGAAGATAAGGACGATTTCGCCTATGCATTTAGTCATAGGTTAAAAGATATCGTGTTAAATCAGATATTATTACATATTCCATTGTGTCAGGAACATCTAATCCCCAACAGATATATGATCATTGTGCTAATAAACTCATGCAACAGTGTTCAAAAAAAGAGACAGTCGATAAAGATTAAATCAACTACTTACATCGCTTGAAATGATCACGGCAAAAATGAATAGATTCCGGATACAGGTTAGGAAATGTGTCAAAAATTTCAACATTTAACGATAGAAGTAAACATCAAAAAATATTTTTTCTAATTATCAACAACTAATTTTTAAATATCAATCATAAACGTAATTAAGAATTTTACGAATCCATAAATATGACCTATGTAATAATTTCATGTTTGGTAGATTTTGGTGTGTCAACAATCCGCTATATTTAATTATCTATCATCAAAATAGATCAGTCTATTATCTAAGCTATGATAGGCATTTTGATGGACGTTTGAAAACTATTTTTTGATCACTGATTTCGCAGTTGAGTTTTAGGTTCCTCAAAAAGAACCAGATTTGTTAGATTATGTCCAATGATAAATGTAAATATGTATATTTTTAACCATAAATTTCATAATTATCAGACTTAAATACTTATCAGTATTATCTTTGTAATTTAACAAAGTATTCTTAATCTCTTATATAAAATTTGAATACACTAAACGATTTCGTAATACTTTTTGATAAAATTTCCCTCATTTTTATGAAGTTAGAATATTGGATTAAAGCTATACTCTTGAATCCGAACGTTCCAATAGCTTTAGGCCCATTATTATTTAATATTATCTTTGTACATTTTCATAACCGTCGATAATATAATGCTCCATTAGTTTACAGTGTTTACAGAGGTATGCTCTTAAAATTCAAAATATTGGCGAAAGACTTTTATAAAATATTTTAAAATACAAATTTAAAGAAAAATCTACTTTTTTATTTATGTCATATCGACTCCAGAATCTCTATTTGTATTTTGATTGAGTAACCATGTATGAAAATTGAAATATATCTTGATTTTGCAAGATTATCAGTTTAATATAATGATATCTTATAATAAAATATATTCGTCCTATATATGTCTCGTTTGCTACACGTTTGTCTAATCCATGAAATATACATAATATTCCTGCTCTGACATTATCCATATCTTTTTAACTATTTATGAGTAATTTTCTGATAACAATAATTTTATTCATAATTTTAGGCGTTAAGTATTCTATATTTTGCTATTTCAAGCATGAAATTTTCATGCGCAAACAAAATACTAGATTTAATACAAAATAGATATCTCATTAAAATAAATGATTACATTTTTGATATTTGAATAGAATCTGCGATGACGTTTCATTCAATTTTAATCTGAGTTTTTTTAAATCATGATAAAAAAAAGAGCGCATGGATAATCAATGCGTGATTTTCAAAAATCTACAAAAAATATTTAAGAATACGTTTAAATTCATATACACCATGGATGGGCAAGCTCCGGCCCTCATCTGTTCATAACCCGGGCCTTCAGCCGTATTATTTTATTCCATCAAACTCATGATAGAGGTAAAAATAAATGTTTTGAAAATGAACGTATACTATCTTTAGTGACAACCCTTCAATTTCAACGGTTTATAACACAGATGGGAAGCTACAATACGTCATCGTATTTAATCTGGCCCTCATTTGTTTAAGTTTAAGTGGTCCAAATTACAAGAGTAAAAAGATATTTATTGTGAAAAAGAGCAGATGTATCATCCATTACAATTTCTTACCCATAATACGTAACTGCATAATCTAAATTACATATTTTGCAAAATTATTTAATCATAAAACGCTGTAATTGCCAATATCTGACTCAATAAAATGCATAAAATTTTAAGCGGTAAAGAAGAATCTAATTCTTCAAGCACTGGGTAGACCTTTCCAATAATTGTTTATCCTTTTGATTCATCAATTATGAAATTTCTGATGAATTCTAATGAAAACATTATTAATAAAATAAACATTACCTCACCGCTTATTAATTAATTGCCAGATATAATCCGGCATGCGATTTTAAGCCAAAAGATATTAAGTGGCCCTCATCCGCTTAACTGTGCCCACATCTGATATACACTGTTTTTAGGTCAATTTGATGTTTTATGTACTTAGATTTTCGGCTATTTGTGTATTTAGCAGCGGTTTGCAATATTCTTATGGTTTTCCATGGATAATTCAAGTATAAAAAATATTGAAGAAACAGAATAAATTCAATAATGTAAAGTACTAATGAATATTGTTTTAATTGTAAATAAATTCAATGTTGTTTAGACCATCTCACATATGTTTAATGATGGGGTAGTAACCTTAGTAATCATCTAATGTTATCGTATATACCCATAGTGTCATTAATTTGAATAGCTAGGTGTCATTTTCTGGAGTACCGCTATTTACGTAACGTTTTGACAAGGATCAAAGATCATAAATTGTGTTATAAAATTGATAATAGAGAGTGAGAGCAAATTTCATTGACCTTTTGTTAAAATAATCTAGAATTTTACATCATTTTTGAAATCTAACATTCTTTAAAATGACAACGCATATTGTAATTGTGTGAGTGTTTTATTGAATGCATCGAAAAAATTTTACAATATACCCTTATAAATTTGTCATTAAAGGGTATACAGTTTATTTCTTTGCATACTACACAGTATCTTTTCATCGCACAGCAAAAAGACAGAATATTTCATCATACATATTTTGGTATAAGAACTGTTGTAATGCCTATTGGAACTCGATCCCTTTTTCGATTGTTTTTAATGGCGATAACAGACTGAGAGTGTCGAGATAGATAAATGAATACATCTGTTAGAAGATCGATAATTGATAGAATATTAAATCGTCTTATTTTGGTTCATTTTTCGATTTTAAATTTTCTTAAATTTTTTGTTCACCAGATTGAACTATAGTATTACCGAATTGACAAAAACCATGAATGAAGTACAATGTTTTAAAAATACAAGTTAATACGAGGAATAAAATTAAAAATGTTTGGGAAGAGTACAGTTCTATGAAGATTGAAAGGTATTAATCACCTAAAATATTGGGAGAGTTAAGTCAAAAATTTGGTAAGAAACGTTTGTTATACCTTTATGAAGATTGCTGAAACTGATATAAATCTATAATAGGTGATATTTTTACGTTTATTTGCCAGGTATCAGTCTATAATCTTTATTTCGACATGTATAATTCTATATAACATATCATTGAATATAATGCATGTTTAAATTCAAACCAATAAAAATCGAACGTTTTAAGAAATATATAACTTTTATGCAGATCAACGGGAAAAATTCTGTTTAGAATTCCGATTGATTCATCGAGATTTTCCCAT
>JWZT01003548.1:0-16299 GCA_000827895.1 Thelohanellus kitauei
AAGTCCCAAACATTTCTTAAGGTAATTATTTCCTTTAACTTTGATACTCTGTCATGGTTAACCAACTAATTCTTACAGCTCTCATTCTTTCGGTAATCGCAGTATGTATATAACATGTTTTTCTTATTGAAATTTAGTGTGTAGTTATTGTATTGACAGGTTTGTAGCGATGGGTATGGTGAGAAGGCATTGGATAATCACACAACTGGGACATTTCGCTTAATTGCACGTTTTTCTCAGGTCTCGAGGCTGTACATTTAACTGGATTTGTCTGTAGCTATAGAAATTTTTGCATTCCAATAAACATAACAAGCCATTTTTGCAAATAATTTTTACTGCTGTTTCGTGTAAATTTATGTTTTAATAAAGAGAAAAAAATTATTTAGACGCTGATAAGCTCGTTGACGCGATCCTAACTAGAAACTATTGGTTATTACCTGGAAGGAAGGGCAAAGGAGCACTGAGCTTCTGGAGGCGATACAAAATATATACGAAGGAGGAAAACAGCGATCGTGGGATCTTACAGAGTCATTACGCCTTCTCGCAAGTTAGTTCTGCGCCACTGTCCATAGGCGGGAATGAGAAACTTGATTGCATTCTAAATGGTCTACTCCGATCAGGTGCACAGCCTCGGGACAGGAAAAAAACGTGCATTTAACTGGAGTGTGCATATATCCGAGGTCAATATACATAGCCGCATGGAAACCGGACCGAAACTTTTTGTGAAGTTAACTGAAGTTGACTTTATAAGTATATTGTAAAACAGAAAAATGATCATCGTCATGCTTTATTTTAGGATGAAAATATTAATGACTTGTAACAACCCGAAAATCGTTAAGGTTCTCATATTTTTTCAACGATCATGGATTTATTGACGTTGAGTCTTGGTAAAGAAACGGTATTAAATTTATAGTAAAGACCCAAAAAATAAAAATACTTAGAAATATTAAATATGATGGTTAATTATATTGTGTATGATATCGATCTCTTACATAAAAAACGTTGATTCAAGACATTTAATACAGTTTATTTTTTTGCACAGTTGGGAGTTTAAAATCGGCATCACCATTTTAACACGCGTTTATCACAATGACCGAGAAACACACAGCTGTCCAAAGAAGGCTATCACTTCCCATGCTCTGCTCTTATCAGAAGCCTTTTAAAAACAACGACGTGAAGAACAATATTAAACTCGATTTAGCTAAACGTTCACTCAGAATTTCCTTCACCCTTTTAAGCTGTGATAACAAATTAGCGTTGGTCAGCTGGAGGGGCAATTTCCAGAATCGATAATATTATTCAGAAAACGCCATTGTTGTATAAAATTTATAAGAAATGTACCAAGAAATTTCATAAAAACAGAAATCAAAGTCTTTGATCCCACTATGTTATATTTGACGGGATGACATAGAGGGTTTTTAGTTCACTTATTTTTGAAATTCAATATAGCGGTCAATAAATTTCAGAAAAACGAAAAAAACTAAGATAATTGTTTAGTTTTGCAATACTTTCTTTGTATAAGGACCTTCTAACATAGGTCTTCATGTGTTGATAGTAGCCCTCTCAATCTTCTCGAATTATGGTTGGTAGCCACTCTATCATAGAGTTGAAAAGCGTTGACACATTTTGGCATCTCTACTTCTTTGAGTAACAGTTCCAATCGTAAAACTCTTCTCTATAGCAGGGGTTCTCAACCTTGGGGTCAAATGAAGTTTTTTGAGGGTCGCCGGAGACCATACAAAATATGAGTTTTTTGTCTATTCGAACGTGTAAAAATTCTCATTGAACAAATTTTTTCTGATTGTCTCTAGAAAGTAGATATAGTTAGCGAAATAATCTGATTTCCAAAATTTTAATTATTGCAGTATGCATATCTTTAACTATTAATTTACTGAAATTCTATGCGTGGCGATGCGTAACTTTACGCCATTGCATGATCAAAAAATATCATAGATATTAGTTCTACTATAAAGATTTCGTTGAGTGGAAAGGTAATCGAAAAGCACGGCAGTTTCAAATTATTAATGTGCCGTTGTTTTAAAGTTCATGTTATTGAAGGTAATATTTACACAGGGAGTTGTTATGATTTAGTGACACTTCACGCGCGTTATCTTAGACTACATTTAGTGAGTTATATTCATGAATTTAATAGGACAAACATATGTAAAAGCATCTCTTACCAAAGATCATGAAGTAAAGAATACATAGTGATGATTATTTTAAGCTACGGTTTCACTTAAATAGATAAATCTGGAATTAAGAAATCAAAATGTAGTATTTATGGACAATTTATACGAGCCGAATCTATGAACCAAGCAAACTGCAAATTCATTATGATACATCCGATCTTTTTGTACAGACTCAAATTATTTCAGATTAAAAGCTTTAGGAGGGAAGAAAACCATGCTTGACGTTTGTGGCACTTACAATAATTCAAACATAGCTGCGGTTGTTGCATCTTATTTGGGGTGGATCAGAATCGCCAGAGCTATGAAACCTCACACGATAGCTGAGGAGTTAATGTTGCCAGCAGTCAAAGGTATTGTTCGAGTCATGATAGGAGAGGAATTTGTTAATAAATTAAATGGCATTTGCATATCTAACGACAAAGTACACAGGAGAATAGCTGAAAGGTCAGCAGATATTCTCGATCAGATAATCCAGGAATGAAGCCTTCTCCATTTCCAGTATTTAGTATTCAACTTGATGAATCCACAGATGTTGCAAATTGCTAAAAATTATTGGTTTATGCAATGTATATACATGATAGTGTTTTTAAGACGAGTTTCTCTTCTGTAAACTTCTTGAAACACCTACTATGTCACGTGATATATTTGACAACGTTGGTTCATCTATAGAAATCCATATAATCTGATGGGAAAATATTCGTGGTGTGTGAGCAGATGGTTCTCTAAGTATGCTAGGATATCGCTATGTTGACTTCAAAGTTTGGTAGAGAATGAGTCACTGAAAGTTTATTGAAACTCGCAGTATGACTCCTGGACAAATATTAGAAAAGAGGACTCTGCCACTGGAATTATAGGGAAATATGAAAAAATGTCATTAATTCGGTGAATTTTTGCGAAGCAAGTTCTTTAACAGTCGACTGGATTAAAAATTTTATAATGAGTTGAATGTATACCAAACATGTGTTTTTTACTACTGAAGTGAGATGTCTCGCAAGAGGAAGAGTTCTAAAACGTGTGTTTGAGTTTCGTGAGGAACTAAAGCGTTTTTTAATCAGAAGCTATACCGGAGTTTGAAGTACTTTATGGCGATGAGACTGAAGTACAGAAAATCATTGATCTGGTTGATATATTTTCCTTCTTGAATGAATTAAATTTGATTCAGCAAAGAAAAAGTGCAACATGATGAGATATATCTGAACACATTAGATTCTCGAGATGAAACTTAGCTTTGGCAAAGAAAATTTTGACAAAAATAAAGTTTACATGTTGCCAACCCTCTCTGGGTTTTATGAGGAAAATAAAGTTTAGCCAGATCAAAGAAATATTATGATTATGACTGTGAAAGAACATTTTCACATGTTTGTGGACTAAATTTCAATATACTTTCAAAATCGACATGACACTCCGCTTGTCCTAGCGAGAAGTCCATTTCCAGTCAAAGTTGAAGATGTCCTGAGTCATCGTGGAAGAGTTTATTAAGCTCATTAATCACGATTCAGATAAAAATTATTTGATTATCAGTTGCACAATTTTGGATCAATTGTTTTGATGTCGTATTCCGTTTTGTCTGAGACCGTTTTGCGTCTTCTTCCATTTCCAATAACATCTTTATGAAGCTGGGTTGTCTAGCCTTTTATTTACAAAGTCTAAATATAGAAATAGACTTGATACAAAAGATGACCTTCGTTGAGGTCTTGTAAAAACTACCCCAAGAATTTCAGATCTGGTGAAACAGAAACAAGCTTAACCTTCCCACTGACGTTGGCTTCGTTGCACATACTGTCGATAAAAGATTAAAGGAATGTAGTTCACTAGTCCAGGCCTAGACGGAGTCTGGGATTTATGTGCCAGGGTTGTCGCTACCGGGGCAGAGAGCGCCGAGGGGTCAACCATCTTCTCGGCATTGAAGAGTCGGAGCTAGTCTGGTTGTCGTAGCTGACCTTACATTAGTTTTGAGTTTAATTTTCTTTGAGAAATGCTGTTCAGATTATCGTCCATGCTACGCTACGTATTTCATATTTGTACATAAATATAAAGCATGGTTATGGTGATTTGGCTATAAAGAAGAACAAGTAATCCGGTTGAGAAATATTAAATTTCATTTGTTTAATTATAATCAGAAGGATATTTTGCACAAAAATAATTGCTTATTGTTTCTATATTAAGCATATGTTATTATCGGTTTATAAAAATTAAATTACATCCGGCATATCAGATATATATTCTACGATTAACATTTGAAAATTTACAAATGTAAAGCTACTTAAGCCTGTCATAAAATAATTTTGTGATGGGGGTCGCGACATCTTGGGGAAGGGATTAGGGGGATTAAAGGGGTCTCATCATAAAAAAAGGCTGAGAACCGCTGCTCTACAGGGTTTTAGAAGCGTGAATACGATGATAAATAAGAAATTTCATGGCCCTGGCAAGTAAAACAGCCAAAAATTTTTTAGATTTTGTATAATATAACGTTGTTCATGGTGATAAACACATAATATTTACCAGATTGTTTTGATAAATATGTCGAAAAAAAGTTTTAGATATGTCCCATAAAACTTTTTCCATCATAAGTTCGGTTGTGTATTTGTACATACACAGTATCTGTTATTTGCACAACAAAGATATTTTCTTAGACCGTGTGTTTGATACTCTAGAAACCGTTTGATTCTCTTTTGGTGGCCTTCCGTTTTTTCTATTGCGTGAATTGATGATAAATCAAGACGGAGATGCTTTGTACTGACACAAGTACACTTATTTTAGAAGATCATTAAAGAACCACATTATAGAAAACTAAACAGTATTTTTTAGTTTAGATAACTTTTTTACTTCATTTTCGTCTGCCAAGTGGAATATCAGAAAAATGAATTTGGACACAAAACCCTATAAGATAGGTTTTACCAGCTATATCAGGAGTGTCAAACTCATTTCATATATCAGGACAGATAGAGTTCACTATGTGTACAGCGGGTTAGTGCGGTCGATAGGAATAAATTAACAAAAGAAAACAACGTGTAAAAATTAGGACGTTATGTAGATATCTTATTTAATTCCGTGAATGAAAACGACAAGTTTAGCAATTTCACTTATATCTCTACTCTCATCAATTAAAATTAAAAAATCGAAAAAGAACTTTACTTTTGTTGAACACTGACAATCAAGATCATGGAAACAACTTTATTTAGGATCGTGTTTCTTGACAGGCCTACATTTTCAAATTCCTGTAACTGAGAAGGAAATATCAACTATGTACTCCACAACATGCATCTCTTTATCACCTCTACATCTGAAAACTGTTTGGAATCCAAAGCTAACTGGTGAAATATATCGCACAGTTTGCTTTTACAGCATCTTCATCAATATGAGTGACGTGTTTAAAGAATAACTGTTGTTTCTTCAATGATTTTTTCAAGTTAAAAACTTTTTTCTACCTTACCAGTATACTGTTCAAACCCACTATGATTTGTTTAATAAAGTATACGAAGGTTAAACTCGTTTGCAACATCGATTTTCTGAATATAGATCAACTACGTGGGTTTTTCGTTGATATAAATGATAAAATATTACTGTTCTATTTTTTCTGAACAACGCGATATTTTGCATCCGTTTTTCTCGTTTTTACCAACATATTGAATCAATAACCATAAAAAGTTGTAAAATTATTTAACAGAAGAAATTTAAAGACTAAATACACCACATTCACGAATTGGAAAGACGTGAATCGACAAGATGTTAGAAAAGTAAATAAAAAGCGAAATTTGAGAAAGATCAACACTAAAATCACTAAATGCATGAAGAAGCATTACATTACATCCAAATAATGACTACTAACCGCAATTAAGCAAGACATTGATTGAACACGTTTTCGAATGGATTAGGCTATTTATAACACGGCAGTCCTTGCATTTACCAATGTGTATTGATGAATTCGCAAACCGGATGAAAAACCTCTGAGAGCAGGGTCCGGCCAGTGGGTTATATATTTGATACCCCTGAACTAGAACTTACGATTTTCGCACTGAACTCTACCCAAAATGGACAGTCTCTTGGAAAAATGCTTCCCGAAGGCTACATATTATTTACAGAATTTCCAGCAGAATCAAAATCAAGGTTGAACTATCTTTACGCAATAAATTCATCAAAAGTGTGATGTCACCTTCACCCGCCTGATATTTCCTAGATTCTAAACACAAAACCACCGATGTTAATAAAGAAAACTCAAAAAAGTGTCCGACCTAAGACGAAGGGAACCAAAAAATCATTTAAGAGTTAGTTTCAAATAAACTAGCAATTCTTGAAAGTTCTGTCAGTCAAAAACGAGAACCGTTTGTGATATCTGTCAACTCTCTGACAAATAAACGACAATTTTGGAAGACTCGTTGCAACACGGAGCTTCAGCCCACTATTAACGGCACACCAAATAAACGAAGATTAACGATATTTAGCTGTTATCATGTTTCACTAATTTACTTTGTCGTCGTCCATTTTGATTTTTGAATCTGACAAGGAAATTTGAAGTGTATGTATTTTAAAATCATATATATTGATATCATCGCCCAATGTTTGTCAATTATTTTTGAACTCTAAATACCACCAAACGATAACTGATTATATTTTTGATTTTTTGAGCAATTTGATTTTTTGGAAATAAATTAAGATTTATGTTTTTGATTTTGCTGTTCGCCATTAAGAGAAAATTCAACAAATTTCAAAACGTTTGAAACCATCGATAAAAATCGTTGGATTATTGTTTGTTGATATTTGTTCCCATCGTTCTTTTCCCTATAAAAAATACATTCTTCAATTGCATTCCACCATCCTGTAAATCTTTAAATCATTTTCTGTAGATAGAATTTGAAACTGATAAAAATACAAAAATTAATATTGTGCGCGGCTAAACAAAATTTGGAGGTTTCTTTGTGTTTTTTGATTGTTTCTATTCGCGTTAATTTCCAACCGATTCCACCAAACCCGTGGGTGGTATTTAAACAATCCTTAAATTCTTGTTGTTTGATCGTACAAACATTTTTCGGTTTCGTAGTTCCAGGGATAAACATAACATTTATTTCTTTTGTTAGTATTATTTGTGGCAGGTTGACAATTTTTTTATAGAATGTTTACTTTTAAAGAAAATGAACATACCAACATCAGTCAACAATTCTTATCATAATATTCTTAATAAAAATCGATTAATGATTTCAATATTTTAGCGGATGTTAACATCAACTCAAAAACCACTGATCTTGATGGCATCAGATTTCACTTGGTAATACCAAATTCGTTCGAGTTGATTTATTCCTCTAATATATAAAGAAAAGCAGTAAATTATTTATTTTTATTCTGCACTCATGGAGCAGAGAATGAAACTAATGTATATGAGGGTAAGAATCGTGCTATTTTTAACACCGATTAAATGATTTAATCTCAATCGTTATAATTACAAGAAATTTATGATCCCATTTCAGGTATTATTAATTTAATGATATTAAGTTGAGAGCATTTAACGTTCATTCAATGTGTAAGTTATACTTTATAGTCGAATAATTGATTACTTGAGCCAAACCGCCTGATAAATTGGTTTGTATTAATTATTTGACATTTTGGGACAAAAGCAAAGATACGGCGTTGGTTTATTTACTCTTCTCAAGACCTTTTGAATCTATTTTTTTTGTGTATAACTTGGTACAAAGTGCATTCTTAGGCTTTAATCTATTAATTCTAAACCTTAAGTTACACCTTAAGCTCTAAAATAGACATTCAAATCATATTAGTTTTTGATGGTATGGTTTAAGAATTTTATCATAGTTTCTACCTGAAAAAATCCTAACCTGCATGCCATGAAACGATCTATAGGCTTGATTTTTGATTTTATAACATGATGATCTTTTTTTGAACAATAGAATCGTGATCGAATCCGATATTTCAGTTAGACTGACTTTTTTGACCTTGTAAACCTTTGAATAATCAACGAATATTTTTATTTTATCACAAATAATATTTGAATCGGCGTTACACCGATTGTATTATTCATCCAAAAAGTACGTTAGTTTCCAAACGTATTGATTCATTCAGAATAGGTGTGTTCTAATATTACAGAAGGCGTGTGAACCGTTTTCATACGAATTATAAAGTATATATTTATGCCCATCCTTCAAAAAGTAAGTTATGATTGACCCCGATTAAAGATAGATTATTTAAGTTCCCGTTAGTCATCGAAAAGGATTCCAAAATGAATAAAAGGGTAGGTTTCGATGAAGGTAATTGTTATCTTTATATTTATACCATTTACTGTATTCCTATTCTTATGGATGGAGCATTATTGACAACGATACAGCTCAACTTTTTAATCCAGTATTTTTGATGTTTCATAGATTGCTGAGATTGTCCAAAAACGACTGGTGGCACATGAGCTATTGATCGGTCCTACAACACTCATATTTTATAAAAAATACAAAATATCGCATTTGTTTAAGGTAATGATTATATCTGATAGGTGGTTAATCAGCCCCTTAACATTATTTATATCGAAGCTATTTTGCAAAATCGACACATTATTTACGTTGAATATCACGGAACTAACATTCCATATCTTTATGACGATTTGTGTTAATATTATTAATTAGTATTTAGAATCAGTTTGATGTACATATTTGAATAAAAAGCTTGTTTTACAGAGTTCTCCATTCATTTTCAACAAATAAATATTTTTCATCGCCTCCACACAGTTACCGCCTGGTTTCTGATTCATTTCCAACATTCCCCCATTCATTTTCGATAAAATATAAATTGTACGTTTTTTAAATTAAAATACTATAATTAATAAATTAGTAGAATATTTGTTTTTATTCTTGACAATTTTTTTGAGACAAAGAGTAATTTTTCTGAACATATGACTGAAATAGCCAGAACAATCGCTGCTTGAAATCAAATTGGATGCATTTTTTAGATATTAATACAACTCCTCGGAATGTTGGGCTCTCATATTCTGATTGATCCTTTCCACTTCGAAAACATGTTATCGGTTTGATTTATAAAGGACGTTATGGAGGTAAAAAGACTATTGTATCCCCTGCCTCAAAGAGTTGTTGGGAGATCTTTTCACGATGATGAAAATATACATTTTACATGACTATCACAGCCTGTTCTATGTTCAAAATTTTCATTTTCTAACAACACGAGGATATATTAGTTGAATAGATATCTGTTAAAACCCCGATCATGCCACTTGTTTAAAGGCATCATATTAACATTCATTGCAGCACAAATGGACATATTCCGACTTCTCATATATGGAACGACGTGAATTGATAGGGTTGCAATTTTCGATCAATCATGGGAGGTTCTCATTGAAATATTTACTCCAAATTCGTCGATAAATATCAATTGGTGCTCTCTAAATGATTACAATAATTCTAAATATCTGGCTGCACTTATTCCTGTGATATTTAGAGTGTTCTAATTGTTTATCCTTTCTATAATGGTTTACACGCGTTTCCATGAATAATAAAAAATTTTAGGCATTCTGTCAATTTTAATTTTCCCAACAGAAATATTCATATCTTCCTTAACTTCTGAAACTATTCTTATCAGAGAAATGTCAGCATAATCGTCAAGCCCTGATTTTTCCTTTGTTTTTGGTCTTCGGTAACTTTCTCAGGTTTAATGTGATCCTTTTTCGTTAAATATTCTTATTATGGGGTCAATTGTACTCCGAAATACTCCAATAACAATTTATATTTCACTCCGTTTTTGGACTTTTTGATACGCGCGAACTATTTTTTTTCTCTCGAGATCGGATCATTTATGATTTAACATCAATTTTTTTTGAAAATGAACGGGACAGTTTCAAAAATGAGTGGGAAACCTTGTATGAGTATTAATATCAGAGTTTCAAGCCCACTCTTTGACTTTATATTTCAGTCGAACCTCCCAATCATCATCTGACGTAATTTTACAACAGATAGGACGAATAATTGAGATTTTTTTCAATAAATACATGGTCACATTTGTTTCAACTATAAATTCTGTCTTAATGAATTTATTCCAATGAATGAAATTAATTTTAATACTAAAATACCCAAAATTTTACAGGATTATCTTTACGATTTCAAACAAAAAATATGTAGATTAATTTGAATTTTCTTATTAAAGAACAGGTGTAACTGATGGCTGACTTTCAGTGAAGGATATTGATGCTCATAAATTTATTTAATACATTTTTATTCCCTTAGATAAAGTCAAACCAGATGAGAGTTTAGCTGGTTTTATATTCTATTCTTATTCATTTTTTTTATTTTGTAGGTTTCTATTCAATCTGAATTCAATTTATAATATGGAATTCCTAACTTAAAAAACCTGATACTGTTATCTATTATCCATGTCAAATACTTTATTCAGTAAGTGGAGATGTGGATCAATTTGAAAATCTCTGCTTATTGAGATGTACAAAGTTTTATCATTTTACAACCAAATGTAAAGTCAAAACAAGCTTCATCATTTTAAAAATATTCTATCGTCTCACGAAAGAATAATTATGTTAAAATATGTTAACTTTAGTATTCACAATGAGAAGGCATGACCTTTATTCTGGGAATCAATATTTGTTTAATATTTGTAGATATAACTGACAATTTATATTCTATGAGTGTTTCTTATCCTGCATCATTATTTGTTCTTTAACTCGTTGAACAAAAATCGTAATTTTTGATTTTGGAGAATTATTCAAAAATAATATTAAATGGACGGAAATGTGTCATTAAATTTCATGGACACATCCAGAATTTTTAATATGAAAATATTTGGCTTATTCATCAACCTTCTCCAGAAGCTATGAAAACATATTTCCATTGAGAATAATTATACTATATCGCTTTCACAAGGCGAAAAGTTCTGGGTTTTGATAAAAAATGACACTATGATTTGTTATCGACATTACATTGATTTATGACGTGATCTATCAACACTTATCAAAGAACGGTTAAACATTACAGCAACAAGATGATTCGATACAACACATCAAATAATTTTCAGCTGTGACGGTTTTAATAGTTTATTGGTAGTACTGATAAAATGTTACGTTTATCAATTTATGAACAGAAAATCCGAATATTTCGAAGCCGATCCATCAAGTATTTTGTTTTTAATTAAGGTTTTATTGTACCCTATAGAAAAACTACGTGAAACCATTTTAACGATTCAAAACAACAAAAATTTGATTTCCAGAATCTAAATAAATTTAATAAATATGATTTTAACCCTTCAACACCTATCTTATGAAAAAAACAAGGTAGTTATGGTTTCCGGTTTCATTTCTGGGTTTTATGTCGTAGAAGCCCACTAAATAAAGTGCAATTAAATCTAAGAGCAAAAAGCACCTTGTCGAAATTCATGAACATAAAACTTGCGATTTAAAATTTTCCAATATACTCTTCACATATCATCTTTTTAATCCTTCAATTCACCGATAAATTTATTTAAATTGTCACTTGTCGAAAAATCTTAACGTTTATTTCACATGTAGTTAAAGTGTTTGCTCTAATTGGCTGAGTAGAGTCAATATTTAAAAGGTTTTGACCGGCAAACACTTTTTTGTAGCATAATATTAAATAAAAGACATGTGGTTCATATGGTTGAACACTTATAAACAAATACCTTAAGTCATCAATGCTCAAACCAAGTCCTATTTGTTTCGATAAATCAAACAAGTTCTCTAAAGTCTTAGTTAATATGTTCGAATTAAAAGGATAATAATTATCAAAATCGTAATTTTATTTATTTTTCAACTTTAACGAAATAAAATCATCAAAAACATGAATGGAATCAGAGGCGTCTTGATCAAGTAGTTATCAAGTATTTTATTCTTAATGGGTATCAGAACAAACGTTTAGAATAATGTTACACCATAGAATAACCTTTTACGTTTTAGGATGATCAAACCTATGACCAATATAATAAATTTCTAAGCATGGATATCAGATTGTTAAAATATACGGTTTTTATATTTTCATTTTTTTCTGAATCTAATATCTCTGGGAAGTTAAGGCATTGCTCAGTTGATTCCACTTAACTCTGAGGTTTTATGATATTAAATTGGCATTTTTATTTTTCATCGTGAACAACAAAGATTCAAAGAATACCTGAAAAACCCATCCAGACTGCTACATTTTTTCAACTATGATAAAATCGTAAATAGATTATTAAAAAAACTAAATCGAGTATAATTTTCCAATATTTCGATTCTCTGATCAGTTGTAGAACATTTCAATTTTTTAGTTTCCTACAGCATAAAAAAACATTTCGTGAAATTTTATGGAAAAAATCAAATATTTTTGATGTGATATCCACATATCATCTAGCAAAACAACGTTTTGTATTTGATTCTTACGTTTGGGAAAATACTTATAATAATTAAATTATGAAACTGAAAAACGATTTAAAATTAGTTCGGTCATGGTCAATTGACTATAGTGATAAAGTTCAATCAACATCACTGAGATTCACTCTTAGAAAGAATCCTATATTTTGACGCCTTAATCTTTAAAAGAAATGATAAAATTTGTCAAAAAGTGTTTCTTTAAATTATAAACCATATTTTTGTGAATAAATCACACTTTGAGAACTCTTATTTATTTAATGACCAAACATTAACTGATTTGTAGCGATCCATTTCTCCCAGTATTATCGGAGATAGTCTCCTATTTGTCTTAAAAACAATTGGGTGATTTATCAAAACTGGAAATTCTTAATCATCGATTATGGGTTGTTTAGACGTTTGAGTACATAAATTTGAAATGTATTTTGTAGTGGTGGCCAACAAAATAAACTCAATTGTCCCCCATATTTATCAATTATAGCATAAGATCCAATCATCGATTAAACTTCGATCACTCCAGCACGTTATGTAGCTATCAAAAAAGGGTTTTTGTTTATAAAAATGAGGAAATGTATGTGTCTCAACAGATATTTTTTCTTGGACGAAAATGTTTATGTTTGAGGATGAAATAAAAATTCAATATCATTAAAACTAATAATGGATTTTATTTGGTCGATATCCAAATCTAATGATTGATATTTAGAAGTCTCGCTCAATGAACTAATGTATCTTTATCCACTAGCGAGTTGATAAGTGTACGAATTTGGAATTCGGGGATGTATTATCACACTGTTGAATACAAATAAAGGGTATCATCTGGTAGAGCTTGAACGCTATAATGGTAATAATCATTTACCTGACAAATAGATCAGCTATATATGGATGAGCCAATTTAGTGATCGTCGGGTCATTCTAAGTGCGAAGAATTTCACAAAATTAGAGTAGCTTAACATAATCATTATTGGTAAGAAAACAGTATGTTTTTTAGTTATTAAAAGATAAAAAACGCCCGATTCTAGGATCAGAGTATGAAGAGAAAAACTATTTTTTTCTTAAATACGAAAAAATCAGAATGAAAATGTTTTGCAGATTTTACGATCAAATAATATAGGTATGAAGCATTTTTAAGATTCAATTAGTTTAATAATTTCATAACTGGTAATACAAACCTTACAGGTGATAAAATGTTGAAAGGTCAAAAACAGAATCCCTGCGAACATTACCATCCAATAATTGTAAAAGGTCCAAGACTCTTTGGTGTATTAATGATAAAATAAAAGATATTTGATGGTGTATTTAAATTCAAAGATGGTTTAATTTAAAGATTTTTTTTCGTAAATCAACAACTATTAACTGTGATATTGGGTAGAATTGTGTGAATATAACATTATTCGATAGACACATCTGTAACTGGTTTAAAATATTGCAGAAACAAGAAAAAAATCAACTGCTCAGTCAATAATTCAGATATTTTGGAATTAATTTCATCAAGTTTTGACTCAATCCTGATGAAAATCAAGGTTATGTCCAGAAATGTTATAAACACACTCGAAACCTTCTAGTTCATAATTCGAGATCTGTCACTCGTAATCATTGTAAATTACCAGCCGTAGACTCGCTTATACCAATTATTCACGGGTATTCGAACATAATAATTACTGTTTTTTAAAGATGGAATCAAAGCCTAAACTTCAATTTGGAAAAAAATGGAAGAAAAGAAGATGTCTTTGTGTAACCTGTATTTGTTGATCTGAATTTGGGTTGGAGTAATGTTCATATGGAACCATCCGAATAATTACATAAATTCAAAAGATATTTACTTGCTTATTCAGACGTCAATGGCAAATATTGCAAAGCTCTAACTAGAGCTCAATCATCATCATTGTGTGAGAAAACAATGCGAGAAAGCTGTTAAAAATATATTTTACACTTCAATAGTACTATGAGATTATTTGGAGCCATTACATATTTCGGTTTTTCAAATATTCTTTATGCGTAAAAACATAATTTGAATTATTTTCAGACTGCTAACTTTAAACGTCGTAAAACAAAAATGTGGTTTAGTTAGCCTATAGAGGCATTATTTAATAGGATTACAAGCTGTTCGTTAATTATGTGCCAATCGGTTTATTAAATCAGATTTCAAACCTCTAGAGAGTTTTATAAGGGTATACAATGTTATTTATCATTCAGCAAAAGTCCTACTACCGTTTAAAATTTTGAATCTAATGAGATAAAAATATTTCATGTTTGAAAGAAATAGGATTGCATTTTAAAAGAAAATAATACACATCTCAGTGCAAATGAAAATAAATGTTTTGTTTGATTAATATAAAGCATAGCAGAGCTTAAAGATAAATAATTGGACATGATAATATCATAGAACACATCAGAATTGAGAAAATCTGATGTCTTTAATTTGAACGGATGAAGTAAATTTTGAAGTTCTCAGTATGTATAAGTGATCGAAAGATATGGTTGATGTGAGGAGGAACAAATGACCAGATCCTCATAATTTAGTCTTAATGATTCTATTCCCTGGAGGGTAAGTTGTGAATCTGTGAACTCTTATCTTCTTAATATCCCTCACTTTAACAATGTTGAGTTTTTGTTAACAAATTAAACTGGGTATATTCCGAAAATATTCGGCTCATTTTGGTAACAGAGCCACGATTACCGTTCTGGTTATCGTGGCGAGGTTGCTGAGAGCGTTGCATGCGCTGATTTAATATTCAACATAACTAAAAGTCAAATTTCCTATCCGAGGAGGAATAAGTGACTAAGTTTGTTGGCTTTTGTTGTGAAATGTAGTGTTACACAAAATTAAGTTTAGTGTAAATGAAATAAGATGTCAGCGATTAATAGATTTGTACCAAATTGAATAGACATGATAGGTACATGAAAATGTTATTAAGTTATCACATTAAGGAATTAGCCCACTCTAATAGCGTAGTTCTAGCATCCAAACAGGCACTAACATGTTCTTTATTTTAATTAATTTAACATTCAATACAGTTGATCATTTTTGCCGCCACTTTTGTTTAGGGAGAGGTGTTAAATAATAACACAAAAACAAAAATAACGCAACGTAAAAGGGTAAAACTCGGAACATACTAAAAACAAATCATAAATCATGGATCTTTTTGGCCTGAAGTTGAATGGGTGATGGCGAGGATACTTGTGGCATAACGCTCTGACAAGATTTCGCGATCTCCGTTTCAATTTGGAAAGAATTCATATTTAATTGAATGTTTGAGCCATTTTTACTCCTCTGATTGGCGTTACCAGGGTCAGTAAACTCTTTTGAACCTGTTATTTGTTATAAAAATACTTCCAGTCTTGGTACGTCTTAATCTAGGCCCAATAATTCCTTGTCTTCTTAGAGATCTTCTTGCGTTCGCAAACCACGTACATACTTGTATGTATGTTTTATTGCATTCATCGGCCAATTTTTGCTTCTCCTGAGAACTAGGGTAGGGATCGTGCAAGTGAGTGTTCAACCAGGCTCTCATGGGACCAGATCTTTGCTGCAGATTGTTGTTTATGTGGGGGTTCATGAAGTTTTCATCGGGCGCGACCCGGTTTTGGCTGTACAATGATTTGGTTTGATCAATCAAGAAGTTGTTACTCTGTGTACTAACAATCAAAAATATCCGCACTCTAATGCAGGGTTGGACATGACACGATAGCGATAATAATCAAAGTTTGGTATTGCAGTATTTGGCTGGGTGCCAGCACCGA
>JWZT01003548.1:16427-45529 GCA_000827895.1 Thelohanellus kitauei
GCCAGCACCGACCTAAAAATTATCTGCGAATAAAATAAAAAAGAAAATAAATAAATACCATTTGACACAGTGAGTTTGGTTGGGAGGGAATAGAAGAATCGAAACTATTTAAATAAATTGGGTTGTTATAAAGATTCGGAGTCCAGGTCACATGGCTAAAATTGATCATGCCTTGATATTCGAGCGGAATCTTATATTCTGGTCGATCCATGGTTTAATTAATATGTCAATATGTGTCTAACAATAGACGTTAGTTATATTGTTATCCGATAATCCCACAAAGTATCTCAAAAACATTTAATGATTGTGTTGTCCGCTATAAACTGATATCCTCAACAAAATAACATTATTTATTTTCTCAACAATTAATAAGAAAAACAAGAAATAGATCACGTCACGCGAAGATGATAATTATCTTTCAATTAAGTACGACTCTCCAAATGAGCCTAATTATGGCCGAAAAAATAATTGTAATCCAAAAATATCATGTTTCAGACAGTTAAATATATAACTCAACATGTTTTGAGGTTGATAACCCAAAAACATTTACTCTATTTGATTCCAGATAACCGAGATTAGGTCATCTTATGTTTGCTCATTTGTAGTTTCATTTTAAAAATTTACACCAAAATAAAACATAGTCCTGTTTTTAGACACCATCGTATTTTTTGGTCCAAAATGTTACAACACAAATCATCATCTGATATGTAAAAAATGACCCTCGTCATTCCTACTTTACAAAAAAATGTGAGGTTTAAAATTTTGGGTCAGATGATTCTCGCCTGCAAATTTGTCGATTATTTGTGAATATATCTCAATGATAATCTGATTAAGTTTTACAATTCTTGAACCCCCAAATTCCAGCATCTCTGTTTTATCAACATATGGTCAAAAACATTAAGTTAAAATTTTCCTCTAAATCCTAAATTTTGTACTTTTTAAACCCTTTTCAAATCCAGAACGGTATTTTTCTGAAACCATAAATTTCGACAAAAAACGGCAAAGTTCAAAGGTGTCTAAATATTTAAATCGGGTGAAGCAATTAATAAATTACGATTTTCAAAGTCCAACAAGGAAATCCAATATGGTTCGATAGATTTTCCTAATCTTATTAACGAATTGGAAACGATTCACACCACCGGGGCCCCAATTTCCTTTCAAAAATATTTTCATTTGCCTTCCAGTCATTTAATTGAATTTATGGTGGAAAATTGTTCACAAAAATGGCGGTAGGTTCGATTAAATTCTTGGATTGTTCAGAAATTCGATAATCAGTGTTTAATTAATCTTTTCAGATTAATTTTTTTCAGAATACAATTTTCGATTATTAGCGAATAAAACCAATTAAATTAAATCCAAAATTGAAAAGTTACCTTACTAAAAAAGCAATATTCCCGCCTTTATGAACAGATTATCTGATGACTAACCAACCGATTTTCCAACTACGAACCTATACATTAAAACATTACCACATTAGTCACTTTCTTGATATTTAATCCACCATTTCAGCTGGTTTCACGGATCCGATGATTGTTTGGTATATATTGGACTTCTTGGAAGCTTTATATTTTTCATCACATTGTTCTTCGCTCTTTTGGTCCCCAAATAGCTAATTTATTTACCTTTTTACTTCTACAAAGATGTCAGGATGTAAACAGATCCGTTATTTTCTGGATTTAGCGATTCTTGTAGCTCCGTCTTGTAACTTCGAGTATCTGCTGGTGATTGATGTGAATAATATAAGTAATGATGTCACAGTTAACAAATTTAACCATGTATATTCATTTCTACAGAAATTACTACGAGGTTTACAAGCATTTACTATTCTTTTTATCGTTGTGTAGACCATGTTTACAGGAAGTACGGTGACATATGTAAGGACTGTTTACAGGTTTATCGTATCAGATTTGGCAATGAAGGATCGTCCCCACAACTTGGCAATGCTCTCAAAACCACTACCTATTCATTTTCAATAAACTGGTGTCAAAAAACGAACATGTACCAGCAAGGGTGTTTTAAAAAATGCGTTTAAAACCAACGAACACAAAATTATTTAAAAATCAATTACTAGATCCTTTGACATTTTCAGCAATATCTGTTTCTAATTTTAATTCCTTCCAAAAACAATATCAACGGACATACAAATCGAAAAAAACATTAAAACGAATCAAAATTAACTAAAGTTCAATAGTACCAAATACTTTATCTCGTTATTCTTCCCTGAACCAAAATTTGATCAGGTTATCACTCATATGACCAGAAAAATTCCATACAAATATTGTGAAAACCCAGGAATAAAGTGAACCTAGTTCTTTTTGGAATCTATTGACAAACGAATGATCTAAAACGGTGCATAATTGAAAACTGATCTACAAATAATTAACTAGTTATTATGTAAGCCTATTTTGAGAATATCAATCGAACCAGAAAGTTTTAGAATAATGTACACCCCATATTCCATTTTGAAAGAAGAGGCTTTTTATGGATTCAACGTTCTTAAATGATTAATCATTGATCTATCTTTTATTGAAACGCTCATCTTCGAATTTTGAGTTTTTAAATCAAATGAAGGTTTTTATAATAGACCTTTTTGTATTGATAATTTTTATAGGACAACGTGTGTTCTTTGAATCATTTTCAGATCTTTGTTTGAAAAGTCTTGATATTTATTGTATGGTGTCGTTTATACACACCAACCGAACCACATGAGATTCATAAAAATATAGGTCTTGAAAGGGAAATATTGACGTTATAACAGACAAAAATTTTAATATCACATACAAGATCAAACCAGTCTCTATTCTCTATTAGGTACACATTTATTTTCGACTGTAAGTTCTTTTATAATAAAATAACATGTAATAAAGCGGGAAATTTTAACATCAGAAATCGAACCCCACAACTTATAGAGAATATTTTTTATCTTAAAACGCAAAAAATCAAAATTCTCTACTTAATATTTACAAATATTCTTGCGTTTAATAGCAATTGAAGATATTTTTATCAGCTAGTATCTTTTTAATCAAGAAAAACGTTCTCTTACATATTCGATGGTTTATAAAGGATTATTGACGCTTTAATTCAGGTAAACCGGTCAAAAATATCTCCTTGTAAATCATTTTTAGAATAAAAGAATACGTGACCGTTTGTATAATTTTTATTAGGTTTATGGTTGATAAATTAAATATTCTTTTAAATATCAAGCAATAATTTTTTAACAATTCGAAGGAATTTCAAAAAAAGTGTGCTTAATGAAGTTGATAAGTTCTCAAAATTAAAACAGGGAAAAGGTTACCTATCTACTGTTTTCTAATTCTAATTTTTTAACGTACACAAAATTACACGTGTCAAAATTCGTTATTTAGCGCCATTATTGATATGAATACATGGTGATATCATTTTCGCAAACTCATAAATCAGGTTATATTACATTGATAATTTAGCTAAATAGTTTATGAGTCACCCCTTAACCAGAATTTATAAGCACAAGGGGCAAGTAATCATATGATTTTTGACGACTTTTTTGATGTATACTAAGTATTTTGGACTGAATTGTACAAGATTTTCAAGAAGAATGCACGATGGATCAAATAACTATCAAGAGAATCATGTTTTTTGGGGAAACACATGGATGAATATAAATAATCCTCTATCGTTAAAAAAACAATTTAAACATATTATTCTTGACATTAACAAATATTTGGTGTGGATATTTAATTAAGACTACAGCTAGTTCGCATGATGGTTTAAGGTCTTTATCAGTTAAAAATCTTTTGTATTAATCTGTATTAATCTCACCATTTCTCATATAAGTATGAAATCTGTAATTCATAAATGAAATATAATCAAAATTTCGATGGCAGATGTTTTTTATTGATAAAAACATTCTTTTTTCAAAAATGTAGGTTCCTGATGCAAGTAAAAACCTTTACCAGTACTGAGTAAATCAGCCTATTAAACACGCGTGTTTATGGAAATATTTAGAAAGTGATTTCTACTGACATTATCTCCATTAATGGTCTCATTGTTAATATGAAGGAATAAAATTAAAAATCAACATATGATTTGTGAAACTATTATCATGGATGCTACGAATTAAAAAAAATCCAAACACGTGCCACATCCCTAACCTGCGCAAAGGATTAACTCAGAATTTTGATTCAAGTTAATATAGTCAAAATGAAGATTTGAAGGACAATAAAAATATTCAGGGCATATAAATATTCTTACTAGCGAAACGAATTGGAAATAGCACGTTCTGAGATATTAATGCAGACTTTTGAATCCTATAATATTTAGCATTTCAAATCATACTACGTCAGTATTTCCAGGAATCATTCTCTCAAGTTCGTGAAGAGTTAAATAATGATATTTCCAGCGATAGTTGAAACGAAAAAAAAATATAATTAGATTCATTTTGACCACAAATCATCTTAATAATGATTAAATCGAGACAATGGAATAACGTAATCATCTCAGTTTGTCACAAATTCTGACCTATAAATGAATATCAGTTATACACGTTCTAAACTCCAGATTTTATGATTGGAAATGAATTACATAAGAAAGGTGCATTTAGGTGGATAAATTATAATGATGAAATAAATTTAGTTATCAGAAGTGAATGTATATTGATTTACGTTATGTTAGCTGTAAAAAATCAAATTAAAGGTATGAGATTTCGTTTTACCTACGTCCAAGCTGGATCTTCCGGCATCAGAAAATATGTATTTCGAAATGTACATTTATTGTATTCTTCAATTTATTATTAAAATGTTTTATATACATAAATCTAGATCACATATTATTGCTCGAATTCATGTACATTCACACTCGATATTTCGCGTGTTGTTTTCCTGATAACAAAAATCTAATTATTAAATATAAAAGTGATAAAAACCTATTCTGAGGATGGCTAACAACGTCTGAGAGAAATATATTCGATGATTTCTGATAAATACTTTTTGGCCATCCAGATCAAAAAAAACCTAGCTTTTAAATGTCATCAGATCAGGAGATCCTGATACTTTAAAAGATTACGTTAATTTTTCGTAATTTTTATGATTTAAATTGTTTGACGATGTTTCTGATTAAATATGTGTCAAAATGCAGGTTTTGTTTTCATATTTTGTAAAATTTTGAATTCAAAACAACGTCTGAATATGTTTGAAACACACGATTCTCTGTACTACTATCGTATGTATCAATCATCAGAGAGCGGGTTCTTAAAATTTGGTTACTTAGATTAAGGCAGCATGCACGGTTATTATCAGATCAAAATAAACAATGGTAATATTATTTAAATAATTTTTCCTAAACCCCAAATGTTTTCTGTAAAAAGATGTAAAATAAAACAGGATCGATGCTTTTAGAATCAGATATAGAATCATTGATCAGAAAGGCAGAAATTAAACAAGATAATTCCTAAATATCGTTGGATTATCTGATACTTCAATAAAGTATTTGAATTCTAAACTAAAATACAATCAATAAATATGGTCTCTACAGTTTTAATAAAACGATGATCTTGTGTGGATCATCGAAAAATCAATCTCATGAATCTGAATATTTTTAGAAATTGGTAGAATTTAGTGAAAATAACCAAAAATTTTTGAACAGAACCCTATTATATCTACTATCATGACAATACGTTTATTTTTTTATTGGATACTGTTTGGGGTAAATTTTATTTCAGTAATAGCCTACTTATCGATATAATCCAATAATATCTTGCCAGAATCGGTTAGAATCAAAACTAACCACAAATTATACGGATATCCAAGACTTGGTTGTATTTGATGTTTTTACCGAGAAATTAATTCACAAAAAACGAAAAATTGTCAATTAAAGAACTGATAAGTTTTTTCTGTCACGATTAAAACCGAACCCTACATTTCGTCATACGCCTGAATCAATTTATTGTATCTCTAAAAGACAAATGATCAATTTCTGGATATATTTGAATATCATTGAATAATTAAAAAGAAAAACTTTAAGAGTGATAGCCTCTGTACTATTTTGTCACCTTTTTGTTGTTGTCCAAACTACATATCTGTTCTCTCAATAATATTTATCTGATAATTGCGGCTACATTTGAGATGTTTTCGTGTTAACAAATGAACTTTTTTCAAGAACACGAACCACGAAATCTGATAATTGAATACCATTCATTTTTTTCTAACCTCATTATAACTAGCTCTCTCTAGGATTTCATACAGAGTTTCAATTATTCTCAAAATTAACCAAGAATCTTGGAACATATCGAATCAAAGCCTTTTTATATAATACTCATCAAAATAGCATCTGGTTGATATCAAATCCGTAAAATCTCCAAAAATGCCCTCCCTGAATTAAACTCGTTAAAGTATTTGTCTGTATGCTCATATTTCTTGATCTCAAGGGAGACAAAATGATTGATGTAATTCAACCATACATTTGATGTGATTTAAAATATCGATAAGATGTATCATTCTTTAAATGAAATTTACTCATAATTTACTGATGATTATAGAGGGTTATCTTTTATTCTGGTCAGATACCTTTAAAAATATTTAATTTGATCAAAACACCGACCATATTTTAGGCCAGAAACACGATATCTTTTTGTCGATGCTGTCATAACAAGCCTCCAAAATGCTACAGAGACTCTAAAGATATTATAATTTCAAAACCCATCTATAAGAGTTTGACAAGTTTTTATGAAACAGAGGGATCTTAAAATCGGTAAATCGAAAATAAAATTGATGATTTGTTTGATTTAAAGGTAAATTTTCTTTAAGAAATTTTATTGAACATATTTTGCATGCACAAAATACTAAGCACTGAACGTAGATTGAAAAAGGATTTTTTGCATGTTTCAATATCTTGAGATTGTGTCATACTATCCACAGATGAGAATGTTTTACCGCCTAGAAACATGTCAACAGTGATCCAAATTATTTACATAAGTTTGAAGGTGATGAACAAAGTTACAAATCTTCTCGAGATAGTTTTAAAATCATAATTACGACAAAGATGTGAATTTAAAAGATAAAAGTTACAGAAAAGTATCAAACATCAAAAAAAGTGTATACACGTGGTTATGGCAATAAAATTAGATGCAAATTGAATCAATAAAATTAAATTTTACGTTCTTTTATTCCATATGAATCAAGGAACATTATATCAAAGCAATACGTGGTCTAGCGGAAATTAAGAGGAACACTCTAGAGAATGGTTCAAGTCTTGTATCAGAAACAGATTTTAAGTGTACTCCTTTTTCTCTGACAATATAACATTTTTTGACATCAGAATTCTCGGTTAATTAAAAAAATAATGGGTGATAAATTGGAATAACATACTGGATTACTAAGTCCAATAATTAAATATTTGTGTCATATTTAAAGGAAAACCATGTTTCTCATATAACGTCGTGAAAGTACATTTGATGACTTCATTTAAACCATTTCAATAAAACGGTTTGAATAATTTCAAAAATATTGCCTAAATTTATTATCGATTAAAAATATTATTTTTAATCCACTTCCATGCCAAACAAGGACAAATGATATAATACTTAGTCTTAAGTATCATATGAAAAAGTCTCAAATTTATCCAAACGAAGAAAGACCTATTTGATCACAATTCCTTGATAAAAAAGGATCTAATCATATTCGAACGCCCTTTTTGAGAAATTAAGATGTATCTTTGGTTCTCATTTCAGATCTTGTTTATATTTGAAAATTCTTATGCCTTTTTCCATCATCCATGATTGTAATGTAGTCCTTCACTGAATTTTTATTTAAACTCAGATCGATCCGGGTTTCAATGTACGGGAAATATTTGGTCTTAGCACTTTCGACACTTGTATTTCATTTCCGAAGTACAGTAAACCCTGTCTAGTTTTCAGCCAAAAGCAGTTTTCCTTGAATTGTGACTAGAACTAATATTTAGTAATTTTCGTATTCATATGACATCGCATGCTCAGAATTAACGATGAAATCTAAATAAAACATTAGCCTTAGCATTAAAAAAACGAGAAATCGTTCAGAAAGTTTAATAGAAGCAATTATAAACCTTCATATAATTTGTGTCCGGACTTAAATGCTGTTATAAGAAGATATATCTGTTCAATCGATATTTCTGTAAAAAGCTCAAAAAAAACGATATATCTCCCACAAATAGGTCAAGAGAGAGAAAGGTTTGTGTCCGGACTTAAATGCTGTTATAAGAAGATATATCTGTTCAATCGATATTTCTGTAAAAAGCTCAAAAAAAACGATATATCTCCCACAAATAGATCAAGAGAGAGAAAGGTATATCAACTAAAGTACCTATGAATAATTAAATGCAAAATTCTTTGAAAGACTGCAATTAAAAAATCTGGCGATCCACTCAACACCTAAAAATGTTAAGACAGATCTTTCAATATCAAACAAATCAAAAAAAAACAAACGCAGACATGATTCAACCAATAGAACATAATTTTTCGATGGCTACTGTTGGTTCTTGATATGGATTCGATGATTCAATGCAGACGGATGAGATTTTAGACAATTTTAAAAAAGTAATAGTTCATTTTAAAATCAAAGGACTCAAAACTAAGCATATTCATTTGCATAAGCAATATGAAACGTTTATTACAAGGTAAAGGAACTGCAATATAAATTTTCATGTTATTTTGAGATAAACTAATAGTTTTTACTGCATTTAACCACAATTTTTTTGTTAACCCTGTCTAATTTTCCTATTTTTCAAAATCTTGTCCTCGAATGGCTGAAAATTAGGACAGGGTTTACTGTGTTCAGAAAAAAGGTAGGTTGAAGTTAACAGGTGACAATGAATCAAAATCATGAGATTTACTAAATAGTTACCGATGTAATTCATTTATTCCTGGTAAAATTTATGAAATAGTAAGTTGTTTTTCGTCGGATTGGCATATGTATTCTTTTTTTCTTATACCCTATATTTCAGATTGAATATAGATGCGTAATAATTAAAACTTCTGAACCTAACTTTGTCAATTCCACTTCTTTCATAGTTTCTCCTTTCTGGTTGATGGTAAAATTTTGATCATCGATTGGGAATAAGTCTAGAATATGTCAGATGAACGATATAAGTAAGGGTTTATATGACGGTCTCTTGCCTTTACCTAATAGACCACGAAATCATATCTGAGGTTGTTGAGTGAAAGTTTGATCGTTCTTCATGGTTTAATTCAGTGATGTGTCTAATAAATGGAAACCACGTTAAATTGGCGAAAGTAGTTCATCGATTTCGGTGACTACACACTCGAGTATTGTTCTGACAAGTAATTATTTTGGGCCACGGTTTTTGTACTCGTTCTGAAAATCAATATCATGATAATTGGAACATTTTATTTTGAGTGTATATTACCCTTGGTGTAACCAAATCTTTCGTTGATTTTCGTTTTATCATCAATAAATCTTGAGTATATTTTGGATTTTTTTGTTCATATTGAAGAAAAAAGTTGAATTAATAAGGAAAATTGAAAAATATTGACGAAATAACGTTGAAAAGTTATGTATTCACATTTTTAATCTGTCTTCCGAGGCGAATATAGACAAAGTATTTCATCGTATTTAGTCTGAAAAATATTCAAAATAACTATATGAATACTGTCGGTATTTTTAGCTAGGGATCCTCTTTTTGTAGCTGATTATTCGATTAGGTCATAAATTTAGTGATCATGAAATATAAGACCACCGAAGCCGTCTAATTTGTTTCAAACTTATGGCCAAGGATCGAGTTTCAGAGAATGTAAATGAAAATACAAATAATACAAGAAAGATCAAATTGTGTTTTCAAAGCAATAAAATTTTAATAGAATCAAAATTTTCTAAATGGATGTGATAATAATACTATTAAATCATGTATAACGCTATAATCATAGATAGTCAACTGTTTTCTTGAATCTCTTAGATTTTGAATTGAGATCGATTATTGTTCTTTTCACACACAGATTAACCAGAACAGGAAAAGTTTTAACTCCAAACAGAATGATTTTAGATCGAGTTAACAGTGAAATTATACTCAGAAAAAATGCAGTTTTTTCCAATCATTTTTGGTTTAGAGACCAAGCAGTATTTGAGTTGAAAATACCTAAAGATGTTTGAGCCTTTGGTTTTTGTGAAATGATTTTAACGATTAGGTGAAGTATTATTGACTAATTCAATCAAAAAATATTGAAAGAAACATATACAAAAAAGGAAACTGTTATGTGTCCATAATTTGATGGTTGTACAAAAATTCATGATAAATTCATTCAATGATTAAGCACATTACTAATCTGTAAAAGGATCATTTTTTCTCTTTAAATCAATATAACAAGCTGCAAGGAATAAGTTCTGATGACAGGCTTTGGTATCGCAATGATCAAAGTTTTTCCTAACTCCAATCGCAGACTTGAATGTCATATTACCTTGTTTCTTTTGCAATTAATGGTAAATTTATCTAAAGATAAAATTTGTTATTTTTAATATCATACATAAAATAGTAGAGTTGTACAGTGGAGACTTGATTTCAACTTTAAAACTCATGGATCCTCCTTATAATTGCAGGTTAAAGCTTCAAGTCTAAAAAGCCTATCCGGAGTATAAATTTTGAAATAATTGATTTACTGTCTTATCTAAAGTATAATATTTGGAACCCTGGTTTAACATTCAAAAATCCCGTTGATTTTCGTTCTAATTCAGGGAATTCGTAAGAATGCTCTTATTCTAGATTATTTTTAAGCTTTTCGTTTCGAAATTTTGCATAAATTGATCTTCTGTTGTATAAAAATTACGAATTCTAAATGTATGGTTTTATTTGTTTATAAAAGCGAGTTTAAGAATTTTCGGGTTTTTGAATGCTTTTAATATTTAGATTTTGCGAGTAGTCCTTTGCAAATGAGAATCAACGAAAAATGGTTCTTGAGAAATCGTAAAAAATAGATGGCAACATCAAAATCTTACACCGATACATGGAACCATTTGTTTTAAAACTTTCATGACAGATCCAAAACATTCATATTTGTTCTTCATCTATCATTAAAATGGATATTGAAGATAGATTTCTCTGTTAACTGAGGCGAAACTTTGTATTCTAATACCAGGATGATCTTTTCCTATTCAGAATAATTCCTGCTTTATCCAAAGTGAAGGATCAAATTTTGATTTTTAGAACGCTGTAAAGCCTACACATAATCATTTGAGATGAAATTTTAATTGATAAATCTCTAGTTATACACTTATTGATAGACAGTACAACATAACGCTTCCTGTTTGCTTTCCACTTTCGTGAAAGAAGACGTCCTTTGTCAACTCATTTATGGTATTATCTCAAAAAAATATGCGAGACACAAATAAAGATATAAGGCATACACACCCGATCAAGGAAATAAACTCAAGCCTAACCTCTAAAATGCTTCGAAGATTCTCGTCTCAGATAAACACAAGTTATAAATTAGCTCTTATTTATAAATCTAGACTCTGAACAGGGTAAATTCGATATGAATCCAATCTTGACTATAGAGCTATCACAAGACATGTATACTAGCGGCTTTTTGAATTCGAAACGCATGCTAGTATCAAGGTTTGTCCCTTTCATACGAATCGTGAAAACAATCACTCTATTCTGACCCATATTCGTAAAAAAACTGTCAGTATAAGTTATTTTTGGCTTAAATGATGAAGGTGCGTAAGAAAGTAGGCACCTCCCTATTCTCACTCAACAAACCGGGAGTAGGTAATTGAACAAATAAATAACCAAAAATACACCTATCAAAGATAGAATACAAAATCATGACGTCTATTCGTCTCTGTTTTTCTTTGATCTGGAAGAATTCGATAAATCTAGTTTACTAGTGCATGAGTGACAGCTGTTGTCTGCAAACAGTTCGATTGCGAGTTAAGAAAGCACGCTCTGGATTTCAAAATACGAAAGAATATATTCTGAATGATGAAGGTTCTTCAGCAGTCTATATATATTGTTTTCGAATTTCGACCACAATTATGGTAGTTTGACCAATTTTTACACTATTTTTTAATCTAATAATCGAAATGATGTTCGGACGTCTCAGTGTATTCATCCATTTTTCATTGTACGTATCCGACGCAATTTTTTTGGCAAAACAGCCAATAAAATCGTTGAAAATAAAGCATTGGATTTTGGCACCCAGATTCATTTGATTCTGGCTAATGTGAAACAAAATTTAGGTAAAAGACGAACGAAAATTATCCATTTGTGTAATATAGTATAAATGAATATAAGTCTGGAAGGTATCATCAACAGCTTAGTTTAAACAAAGATAAATTTTAGCTTGCAAATAGAAACTATTAAGCCACAACTGGAGGGCTAAATGACAAGCATATGGCCTATATCCTTCCAATGTTAAAATTTCGATCATTTCACACGTTATATTGACCCTTGAACCAACATAATCCATATGTCAATCGGATCACGACCTTGGCAGGAATGGAGTATAATTGATAAATACATAAATTTCCTACTTTGTGAGTGAATGGTGTGCATTTTGCATATTTTTATGGATTGTTCTTTATGTTTCAAAGTGTGATGATTCATTTACACTAGAAAGCAGACCCCTTCGGTAAAAAAGGAAATTAATTAAATAGGTGGATCTTCGCAACGGTTGGAAAGACGACAACTTTAATGGTATTTGTTTTTATCATCATGATAAACGTTTATGATCGTGTCATTTGACATGAAGTATATGTTTGATATCTAAATGATGTGACGTAGGTGCTATTTTCTCAACAATCTTGTATTGTTAAACAAGAAAACGGTCGACTGAATCAATCAAAATATCTTGATCTATTTTACAGTTTTATGTTCGTTTAAAACGCATATGGCCACAATTACACTTTCGATTATAATTGTTTAATAACGTCAAGTCCTCCGAGGATGAGCAATTAGAAACATCTGTATCAGAATATTACCTGTATATTGACGTATATCTGCATGAAAAACAATTTTAATTAAACTTTTTAATAGTTTTCAGGAAATCGGCAATTATCAATGACCTAATTGAAAGAATAACATAATTATCTATTTTACGACTTTTTTATGTTAATCTTACATCTGATAATGCTTGGCATATATCAGGGTGATAGTCTTTGTTTGTATAATTTTGGGACCAGGCAAATTTATTTATGCGGCTACAGACTTGGATTTCCGCATAGGATTCATATTACACGGTTTAGAGCTTTTAGCGGTTTGGCTGTTTTTACATAATCCCATGTTCTCTTTCTTATAAGATCCAATATTTTGACGACATATGCTGTGTGACAGTTGCCGAATTCCGATTCTTCTCTTATCGTGAACCTACTGATAGGGGGGTGCACTAAGAACGATGTTGGTATATGTACACTGTAATGGCACGATTGAAAATGCATGCTTAACTAATGTTTAATTTGATGCTTTTTTGTCGTATATTTCGCATCGGGGTTGTGGACATAAAAAAAGTTAGATTACCAACTCAATGACTCAGCCAACTACGTTGAAAGTCAACAACCAGATGTTATCTGAATGAAATCCAATTTATACCGATGGCAATAGAGTGGTGTGCCGAGGTGAATGTTAAAAAATAATTTCGAAGAGCTCGACCTTGATAAATAATCGCAAAATGTAGATATCTTAGAAATATTTTTAGGCAAATTTTCATCAATAAAAGCCATAGGTTTTATTTGAAATAACGTTCGTGCAAATATCCTGACTACATGATTCGAAAGTTTCGTAAAAGCCCCTAAACGCGAGAATGACTGTGAATAAAAATTTAAAGATATGAACTGATGTGATAGTTGACAAATAAAACGGTTTCTTGTCATATATTTGATCTTGAAATACAAATCATCGTGTATATAATTGGGCGTTCCAATCACCAGCTTGACACCTCATTGGATAATAATAGTTTCAATCGATTTAACGAATAGAGCCGACGGATTATATGGATCATGAAGGTTTTTCTGACTCCAACTCTATAACTTCCTCATCTTCAGCAAACAAAATCAGAGCTGAATTGTCCTTAGAGGATGTTGACCTTCTTCGGAATCGATCGTCAGTTTCAACAATATCCACCCTAGGGAAAAACAATATGACAGGGAGAGAGGTCAAGTTGAGGCTAGCCTCTGGTCCCCTAAACGAAAACACCCTCAAAGGTATAGCTGACTATATCTTGAGCGGGAAAGCCCGAAAGATCCTACTTCTAACAGGAGCTGGTGTCTCAACGTCCGCCGGCATACCAGACTTCCGTTCACCTAATCATAATATATACAGCTCCGCCGAGTTTTCATTTGATATAGACGTCTTTCGTCGAAACCCAGTCCCGTTTTATGCTGTCTTTAATTCTCATATCGGTCAAGTCAAAAATGCAAAGTATTTCGTCTTAAACCTAGACCTACACCCGCGCACTATTTTATGAAGTTATTAGCCGATAAAAACTTACTACTCCGCGTTTACACACAAAATGTCGATGGGCTTGAAACAAGTGCTGGAATCGATCCCCAGGTTCCATTTTTTTAAATATAGTTAATTGTAGAAGTTCATGGTACTTTGAGGAGGGCAAAATGTGCCAACTGCGGGACACCTGTCCCTATTGAAAGTCTTGAATCGGCCGTGTTTGCTAAATGTGTTTTAAACTGTTCGATTTGTGGAGGTGTTATCAAACCAGATGTTGTATTTTTTGGAGAACAGCTACCTGACCGATTTTTCGAGTTACTTGAGGACGATTGTGCAAATTGTGACATGATCATCATTGCCGGGACGTCGTTAATGGTTCACCCTGTCAGTTCTATAGCCCAACTTGTTCCTACGGATATACCCAGAGTTCTGATCAATAAAGAAAAGGTGGGATTGTTCAAGCAATCCTCCGATTGTTTGTATTCCCCTTCTATAAGCGAGTCTTCGACTAGCACGGATAATTATCGAAGCGACCCATCTTTTAGTTGTATGGGTGTTTTGTAAATTTAGCCAAGCCAAGCTTGGACGAGACTGAAGATAATAATGAAAATATGGATCTTTTGATATATGACCGCGATGTTACATGGCTAGGAAATTGTGATGATGGATTCAAAGAGCTTTCGATGTATCTCGGGTGGCGCGACGAATTGGAATCCTTAATTAAAAAATAATTTGTTCAATTTTCAACATACGTTTATGGCTATGTAATTAAAATTCATATAACCTCGAATCCTAGATTGTGCTGAGCTCTTTATTATTAACTATGATGTTTTTTCGTTTATACAATGGTAGAAGAGTTGCATAGTTATTATTTAGATGCCCATGACAAGATTTTTAAAAATTTAAAACCAACCTCGCATCTTTTCATAATTTGGCTTGTTTCTGGGATGCTCGGTAGATAAACAACGAATCACTTTATATCTACTTCTCTCTGTTCAAGAGTAGAATATTTCAAACTTTTCACAACTAGAATTCGTTATTTTTGTACGAGAGATTGTCTTGGAAAAGTCTACACCTTTTGCAATACACAAATAGCAGCTCGCCTGGTTATAAATGAGTTCAAGTGTTTAACATTTTCGATTGTCGGAAACGAACTCCATTCATCAAACAAGCTTTGTGAAAGATTTCTTAAAGGCGAGTGAATTTATCTTGGTTTCACTAGAAAGAATGGCTCTGAACAGCTACCAATGACACGATTATGTACAAGAAATTTAAGATACCTCAAGACACGGCCGAAAGGTCAATCAACCATATTGAGTCAACTCCGGTTAAGTGCACAGCCTCGGGACCGGCAAAAAAGGTGCACTTAACAAGAGATGACTGTATTTTAAACTTTTTTGAAATCATATTAGGTTGATTAAAATGAGTACACGTTGAGTCATTCTCGAAAGCGAGAGTCACAATCTCATTTCAAGCTTATCGATCTTGAAAAATGCAAAGTATATAAGGAGTCGCTTTCTTTCAATCTTAGGTCCTTTAAATGTTTCTTTTTTCGGGGTTGTAACTGGAGGTATTTGAACCAGCACTATCATGTTAACGTGCCGAACGTACGGCTACTACAATGCTTACCGTTATCCAAACGCAAATATATCTATCAGGGCTTGGCTATGAAAAGTGGTACTTTTACCAGTCGCGAGATCGGGGTTCGCCAAACTCGAGCTGTCTAAACAACTTCCTAAATGTTCATCTGCTCTCTAAAGTCTCTATTCCACTGTGGCGTTCTCTCACTGGTATGGATGAATAGTTTCTTGATGATTGAAATTCCTGTATACAAGAGCTCGAGGTCCATTTTTTGCAAATATCATCGTCTTCCAACGATCAGTGAAGTTTTCCACAATGTTTCAAGTTTTATAAGTATATTTCATTCCTAGAACAGAGTTTTTACGGTTTTTTATTCTGTCAATTAAAATTGTTTTAATATTAAAAAAATAAGTCTATCATAGCATTCGTCTGCTTGAATTAATTTTTAATGAAAAGAAACTGGGAATTTTAGCTAATCCAGGGCAATCAAGACTCAAATTTCGTTTATATGAAGTCACATACCCGAAAAGTCAACATTAGTTATTAACTTGATGAATCGACTTAAAAAATTTAACATCTTGGTTGAACATAACATTAAATTTCGGTCTTAGTCAAAACTCTGTTGTTTATGAATAAATTCGTTCAAAACCATGAAGGAGAATCCAAAATTTAATATTTTGTTAAAAACACCAAAAAAATTTTTAAAGATTTGTAAGACTAATTAATATTTCGATTTATTAAGCCAGATTCAATAAAATATCAAAACCCTAAAAACTCATCTGAAATTTCAAAATAGAAACTTGATCATTGGTTTGTTAGGATAATTGATGGTTTAGACCCACATATTTGAATATTGAATATAAAACCAGAATAATCAACAAGGTTATTACGTCTATGATTTTTGAGATTTTACATGATGTAGAATTGAGAACGATAGTTAACAATGCACTGGATAGTTAAATCATTTTTAAAGTTGCAAAACAAACAATACTTTCTATTCGGATATGTATTAACTGTGGTCAGTATGATAACAAATTTCGACGATCTTGAAGGTAAAACGAAAAAAATATACACGGTTTAGACATTTCATAGGCAGTTATTGGAAATGAAATGTAATAATCATTCTTTTGAGAACACGTATATGTAAAAGAAGATGAATTAGGAGGTATACCAAAAACATTATACAACTCCAAAAAATATATAATCGCTAATGATGCGTTAAATTCGACTCGAAAACTCATACGTTAATTACTGTACTTTGATTGACTTTTGCATTACAATAATCGGGAACCGAGAACCACTTCACTGTAAATGCATCGATTAAAAAGATCGACAATGGCTCTGAGATAATTTAGAAATATAGTTTTCAAATTCTCACAAATAATAATTATTTCAGATAAACTGATCGATTTATTTATCATAAAACAAGGGTTTCGAAGAAAACAAGTTTCACATATTTCTAAAATAGGCAGCTAATCGTTTCTTTGATCGAATTAGGTTATAAATTCATATGGATTTGTCAGAAAGTACTCCTAGGTCAACAAGTAAGTATTAATTTTAGCGAATTTATTTATTCGATTGGATTTTTTGTTTTGTGTATTCATATTATGACTGGAAATTGGGAAGAACGGCTGAGGATTATAAGTTTTTGAATATGTTAAAATATTTTTCCATGTGTATATGATCAATCTATACTTGTCCAGTCATACTTACCAAGATCTCTACACAATCGATGTGCCTTCAATTCAAAGATGCATCTAAAATGTCACCTTACAAAGAGCCATATGCTTTGTTTACCTGCGATAACGCCTATCATTCGTCGGTAAATATTGAGACCATGATTTTCTTTCAAGAGAATTCTTTTTAGACACACAGCAAACTTTTGAATGTGTTCCATTAACCAACATGTCATCCAAGGGTTATGAACATAAATCACGATCAATAGCTTGATGATTTTTGACTCACATTTCCATATGACGACATTCTGCAAAAATCTTTGCGACCTGCCTAATTAAGTCATTTAATTTCGAAGTCTGACCTGTAAACATCTGAAAAATAAGCGTCACTTCCCGAAAGCTGAGGCTGTTGTTCTTAGTAGCTAGAATTCCAAAGCAGAAATATCTTTAGAGTGGTACGAGGTTAAGTTGGTAAACTCGAGTTTCTTACAATGAGGTGAATAGACTAGGGTTTCCGAAAATTCTAAAGGAGGGATCGGTGTTGGGTAAAGTGGAACAATAAAAAGAATCATTCTTACTCGTATTCTCGAACTAAACTACTTTAGAAGACTCTACATAGATTATGTTCAAAAATTGATTTTCATTTAACAAACTTGCAACTCTATAAACATATTTGAGGGGCACTTAATGATCTACTTTAATCTGCTCCAAACATTCCAAATTTTATCACTCTTACAACCATATGAGGCCATATACGTCCAATGCGCTACAGGTTCTTCTATACATCGACAGCAGTAAAATTTTGAAGGTATGAGCCAGAAATATTCTTTAATAATCGCTCAATAGAAACTACCAAAAAATATATCCAATAGCAATGACTAAGCCTTAGTCCTTCCAAAGTCTCTTTTTCTTTATGTAAAATGATAACACACGGTCTCGAAGTTCATCGATTTAATGTTGATAATTTTAAAACAGTGCTTGCGGAATAATAAGCCTATTATTTAATGCGAAACGATCCGAGTATAGGCGAGAATTTATGGGTAAGAAACAACATCAAAAGGATAAATTGTACAAATTATTAATTAACGTAGGTATCTAACGTCCAAAGAATGGAGGGAAGACAGAGGAGGGTTTAAGAAGAGTTATTTTATCACTTATTTCCAGAGGAACTGCCAAAATATTTTCGATTACCCTTTGAATGCTGTTCATTATCATTCCATCCATATACGGACCCTTGTTGCAACAAGGATGGTTATATTTTTGATATGCTGTATTTCTTTACTTACCAGAAACGCTGTTGCATTTATTGATAAATTTGGAATAGACCCTATTTCTGGCGAAGTTAATAATTTTGGTTATTTTAGCCCGCAAAGTCAATTGATCTTGTCAAACTTAACATGGAGAAGAATAAACAAGGTATCGCATTGACTTTGTGCAATCGGAATCAACTAATTTTAACTCCTAATGTCTGCCTAATGTTTGAAGGATAACCCTTGTCAATTTCCACGTTCCTAATAAGCATTGATTTTTACCATACTTTTTATTTAAGAATATGTGCCATTTTCCCATTATTACAATTTGTCTAGATTTACATCCAGTGGATTTAGTCACAAGTGCATAGGCCCGTATATATGTTGATAGTTACGAAGATAGAATCACCAATAACTTTCAGACTGCAAGCGGAATGCTTACAAAGGCTTATTGGTGATCGGAACATGTTTTACGTTGTCGTCGATGATTTACATTCTTTCCAAGCTTCACTTCAATTAAAACTCAATTTGATACTTCTTGATATATAGATATGACTCGTTTCCTTCATTTTCTCAGATACCTTAAATTGTCTTCGTATTTTATATTTAAAATGCATAAATAAACAGGTTCTACTGTAAAAACGGATTGCACACGGTGTCTTTTTTGGAATTGTTTTTGTTTTAAATTACGTTGTATTACTCGGGCCTGTAAGATAATGTCTCTTGTCAGGTTGTGGCAATTGAATTTTTATCATTTCAGTAACTAACTATTAAACAGTGAAAATATATTAAATCATTTTTTATGCATGTTAATATTTTCCATATCCGATCCAATATATTTATTGTATTTCAGACGATTTAATTTATAAAATTATAACCCTGAAGCACACAACAGATAGCTCATTATAATGAGAGGTCTTTCATTGTCAAACTCTGAACTAAAATTCAATGTGTCACAGCTTGAATGTAATAAAATATTGAGTTGTTTATATTGATAAGGCGTTTTTCTAATTTGTATTTTTCATACTCTCAACTTATCATTAGGTCGATACCATTGTCCTATAACTCGAAAAGAGTTCTCGGATAGTGTGAACGTTGTGGCAATAAAAACCTCTGGAAACGTTTATGCACTTGATGTATGTTAAGTTCAATCACAGGCAATCCAAGAACTGAACTATAGTCTGAACAATTACAAAGATTTGCTTTCGGATACACCGTTTACAAAAAAGGATGTGATTACACTCCAAAATACAACAGACGTTGAACGCCTAAATTGTGCAAAATACCACCACGTTATCCATAATTTGAAAGTGGATGATGAAGAAGACACTGATGTAAACACTCTTCGAACTGTCAACCCAGAAACGATAGGCGCACTTAATGAATTGGAAAAAACCTACAAGGCACCAGTTTGAAAAGTCCTAATTTAGAAAATCACGTTCGCTAAAAAAGAAGATAAAAAATTGACAGCGAGAAACAAAGTAAGACCAAAATCACGTAGGCACATTTTTCGACCGGTCAAATGGCATATGGATTTACCTGCACGAGCTTTGAACCAAAGACCTTCCAAATTCAAGGTTGCTGAGTCATTATATAGGGATTCTTGACGAGGATCAAATAAGATACCCGCGAATAAAGAAAAAAGGCTATGTTCAACTGGCCACTAATCTCGGAAACCTCAACCTTCAACTACATTGCGATTCTGTACCTTTAGATTAACAATCAGACACCAAAAACATGCGAAAATTTTCTGCGCTTATGTTCGGCAAACTATTACAACGAAACAGGTTCATTTTAATGTGATACAGTTTTTTTTAGATTAGCTCCTGGACATATAGTTTGCGGTTGGTTATAATCAGGTACAAGGAGGAGATCCCACTGGTACAGGGAACGGAGGTCAGTCGATATTTGGAAAACCTTTTAAGGACGAGATATGTGCAAATTTAAGGCACGATAGTAAATAATTCTTAATTTCAGAACGTGGCGTAGTTAGCATGGCCAATCATTGTAAAGATCAAAACACTTCTCAATTGTAAATGATTTATAATTTAGCTTCATCACATTTAATCCATGCCCGGCATTTGACGACCGTTTTACTGTGTTTGGGAAAGTTGTGGGAGGTATGGACGTGCTCAATAAAATCGAGGATGTACCGATTGATGAAGATTATCATCCTTTAGTATTTTTTATTTGACCAAGATCACAATTAAAATATTACAATGCAATGTGTATGTGAATCCATTCGAGGAACTTGATGCGGAGGTTGTCGGATTTTTAAACAGATGGAGAAAGCTAACAACCAGCTAATGGATGAAAAACCTACAAAGGACAAAGAAGAAGCTAGAAAATTGAAACAATCAAACGTTGTGGGGAAATATTTGAAAAGAAAATCCAATTCTGCTCAAACCACAAAATAATATTTTAGTTCTGTATATGATCTATTTTTATATTAATGTTTATTTAATTACTATTAATTATCGATTGTATATCAGTCAGGTTCACACGAATATGTTTATTAGAAATAAAATAATTCATTCGGCTTCTGAAACACAATCCAAAGTAATCGCACTGAATTTGGATAATAATGGTGAGAAAATTTCCCATCAACCATAAAAATATAACTGCTCCAGATATCACAATCATAAAAAATTCTGTTTGACATAGATTTCAATTAAATTGATATTCGAATCTTTGTCGAATTCCTAATTTTCATCTTTTGATCGATTTTCAATTAAGTCAAACCACGATTAGAAAACTGACGAATTTTCTCAGACCCTAATAATATTAACATGATTTCCAAATAAATTTGTCTGGTTCAAAAATCAATTTAATGTATCTTTGATTAAAGTGGCCCAGTGTCTCAGGGTATTTTGTGTATGTAACCCCAGTTTTATGATATTAGGGCCTAAGAGTGTGTATTTTACTCATATCGCCAGTTGGAATTTCGTTAAAACGAGTCATAATGAACGATGCTTTGGAACTTTTTAAGGTGTTGTATAATAACTCGTCTAATGATAGAAGTGTATCTGAAAAAAGTAATTACGAACACTTCATCTATTAGCGTTAGCTTTTGCATCATAGGACTTGAAACAGGTTTTCGATTGCCCATACACAGCGGAGTCACTCCAGAGATTGGTTAGGTTTTTGATATATTGTTGTGAATAGATGCCTTCAGTTTTAAAAGTAGTACGAGGGTTCTATCCTTCTATTATCTAGACGCTGCTACTATCTCAAGTACTCAATTTTTTTTATAAATTCAATATAAAAATTTACAAGCCTGAGAACTGCGAAGTATCATCAATGTTTTACAGTCTGATAGAACAAACACCGGTGACTTAAAATTTTTATTACTATCTTAAAAATTAAATATGAAAATGGAACAATTTTGGATACAAATGTACGAATTTCAATATGAGTGTATTTTTTGATGGATTAATACGTTTGTTGGTGGTGTAAACATTTCCGTTTATAAATGAGTGTATACCTAGCCAGAGAAAAATTTCAGATTCGGATCGCTTTTGAAGGATTTAAGATTGGTCTGATTACGATACTAGGCCACACTTCATATTTCCTTAGTAGCATGTTTATTTCGAAAGTTCGTTTGATGAGGTAAATTTTTTTAACAAATGAACCAATATCAACAAAACCAAAATAGCTTTCGTAACAAAAGTACCATATTTTTGTAGTAAATAAAGAACATATTATTATCATGGACACTATTTCAAACATGATCTTGAAATCCTGGATGTAGAAAATCATCCTAACATGAGCAAACATATTATCTCTAAGAATATTCTTGATTCTTCTCATACGTTAGTTTTTTGAAAGCCAAAAAATTTGTCTTGAGTAAGCTTTATTTTTTCAGGAAATATTATAAAGCATAAAATGAGCTATTTGTGCATAATAGGCCACAAAAGCATTCCATACTTAATTCACAATAATACGAAAAAAACATACACTGATATAAAAAAACCGACTTTTTTTAAAAATATATATCAAAAAACAACGAGAACCGACGATAGTAAAACCAAATAGAAATTTAATGTTTGACATGAAAATAGAGAACAAACCTTCCCCATATGCGATACATAGATATTATTAATACCGTTACAACTCAATGAAATTCAAAATTCGTTATCTCTAGAAACACCATCTGGTGATGATATTTACATTTAGATACGGAATTTTGCATTCAAAATCAACAATCATGACGATATATATAGCNGGAACCTACCCTGATCTATCCTATATACTTGATATGATTTAAATTCACTCAATATTTTATTTCAACGCTGTTTCTTCACTTAGGACAGCATCAAATATAGTCACTGAGGTTTGTGATAGCTGCTGTGATCAAATGGCTGTGTCTTGATAGGCTATTAAGTCAAAGTTTAAATTTTTGCAATATTTTTGTAACGATGAGTAAACTACTACCTACAAAAGTAAACTATCGACAGTCATCGAGTTTAAATAGTTCCTTACTAATCAGACGGATTAGGCTTATCGTTTGTCGAACGTTCTATGGAACTTTTGGAAGGTTCGATGGAGCTTCTGTAATTTTCGATCGGATTATATATGCCCTGCACACAATTTTGACAAACAATTGCTTAAATATAGTGAAAGCTTTGTATATAGTTTTGTCAGATAACTTAATATATTGGTTGGAATGTAACAAATGTTCATATTTTTGCAGAATTTAGGTTTTATGAAATGTGTTGCAGCACTTCACAAATTTTACAAAATTTATCAACTGAGCAATTGTGCTGAGATGTAACCAAAGATTTGATATTAAAATATGTTATATTTCCTCAATATCACTTTGGTGGCCAATAGTTTACCATAACTTTTATAAAAATCAAATTATGGCCAAAAGTGTTGCAACCTACCCCGGTATCTCCTATATACTATTGAGTGTATAATTTCCTGTTAATAAACGCCGGCAAATTATTTCAGTAATATATTTAAGAGCGTATTTGGTGTTTTTGAGTTTTTCAAACTACAATGAATGAAAAAATTATACACTTCTGAGCTTTTCCAGATATAACAAAAAAATAAATCACCCAAAAACATCGTATAAATATAAAGCTCGAGGAGGAACAAATTTTATTAGCTATCGATAACAATTATGATTTAATTTGTACTGTTTGCTCATTTTTTACGCTCTCTAACTTTGAATATAAAAGGACAGTATCAATTTTTGACTAACCAAACCATTTAAAAATTTTGTTGAGCCAAGTAAAGAAAAAATATTGTGGGTTTTGGAAGGTAGTAAGGATGGAAATAAACGATTGCATGGATGGAAATTATTTTGGTTCACTGGCCGGACTGTGGAAGAGAATGTTAACGGGGTGAAGATCCTTTAAAATAGGATCATTTCTTAGCTAAGTAATAATTTTAGTCTAATCATAAATTTTATCGAAAAAATTAAAAAAATCTAGTTTTGTTTTAATATCTTTTTTAGTTTAACTTTTATGATCAGGTTCATCGTCAATTTTAAGTTTAGTCGGATGGTTTATAATTTCATTAGCGTATAGATTCAGATTTACGGTTTGGATGAAAAGATTGAAATTAACCATATCAGGTAGAAGAAATCGTGTTTCCTAGAGCGCTTGTTTGAGCGTTAGTACCCTAAGTGAAAATATAAGACGAATATCCGATCAGGCAATAAAGGATATTTCATATAATTACAAGCATCTCTGACTATCTTGACGTGCCTCATGTGGCTCGGGTTTATTTTGCCCACCGCTATTATATGGAGGTTTTCTAAGTTCTTGTTTGTGGGGGCATATTTCATATCTACAGGGTTGATTTTATTGAGATATTTCGAGGATTTTGTAGGGTCTTAAATGTCTTGTAAAGTATCCGATAAATGTAACTAAATATATTAGTCTCTTCAAAAAGAATGTATATAATATGATTTAATTATCGAATCTTGAATCGAATCGTATTCATTTCAAATTTTTCAACTGAATAAAAATCTTAAACAGTAATAATTTTTATTTTACTTCTAACATTTTCGTCATTATTTTTGTAAAATATCGATAAGTTTCTATGTATCGATCGCCAAACATGACACGAGAGAGAATTAAAGCGGTAATTGAAGGATAAACTTGATTGAAGCCATTTATAGAGGTCAAATTAAAATCGCAAAAGCAATACATTTGGTAATCTTTGTTTATTCGATGATTTCTAACCATATCTCGAAATCATCTACTCTTTTTTATACATTAAAACAAAATGGTATAAATTGATTACGATCAACCCATAGTATTGACAACAAATATTTTATAAAAAATGAGTGTTTTTAAAGGTGACATCGAAATAAACATGTTGACTGAAAGAAAGGGCAATTTTGGCGGGAATGTATAATAAATCTTATGTTTAAGTCATGGCCACCGAGTCTAAATATCTGAAATTCACGAGATATTTGAAACTCGAGTGATACCAGGGTAGGGGTTCTTATGACAATTTATCATTTATTTTACTCATATATTACACTGCTTTTCAGAGAATTAAACTCTGGAACCAAAGCGGATTCCTGGAATGTTGTTTCAGGCATAGATTTGCAATGATATATAGTGGAGTATTTAAAGCTGTCATGGGGGAAAAACCTGCTTTTTAATAAATTTTTTGCATACATGCTTAACCAGGATTTCATGTATGGTTATGATCTGAAAGAGGTGTCGTTATAATGTTCTTTGTATTATTATTATCTTTAATTCAACTACGGCAGACCTTTTAAAGAAAAGCATGTGTCAAAATTATTATATCTTTTGATAAATTCAGTATTTTTTAATTATTATTGTTTAATGCAGTGGTGCACAACGTCCATCCAGCAACGATCAATACAAAAGCCGAAATATTGATATTCCAGTCACATTTATTCATGACGTTGCGATTGATTAAAAGGTAGCATTATAATTGTGCATCATTCATTCGGCCCCAAAGGATTTCGGAATTCAAATTGTGGCCCTCATCACAAAGGTCGTACACCACTGGCTAAAAGCATTATTTATTTGCTCTGATTCAATAATTGAAAGCGGATAAATATGAATGTTAAAAGGATTTGTCTTCAATCATAATCTAAAAATTTACAAAATTATCGTCGTTTTACTGTACTTTTCAATCTATTTTGAAACCATTGTAATTGAATTCGAATTTTTGGCAGAAGCATTTTTTTTTTCATAAATTCAAGTTAAAAGAAAAAAGGGGAATTTGGTAAATTAAAAAAATATTATTGCACTCAATCAACTCAACGATGGAATCGACGACACTAAAAAAGTGCGTAAACCTCTACCATTGCATCGAATCCAACTTTCAAAGGAGTATAACAAGAAAACACATAACCTAATAATTTTAATTATCATTTAAATTACTAAGTTTAAAGCCGTTTCTTCCACATTTAATAAAATAACTAGAAAAAACTGTTTCCGTCCAAATTCGAATTCAATTACAAGGCTTTCTAAGATGATAGCATTGAAATAACTTTATTTTAATTCTTTAGTTAATACTAGAGAAGCTATGAATGGAATATAAGAATATATATGGATCAAATAAAGATGACATTGTTCCCCGGCGACAACAATATTTTCATATCAAAGGCATAAGGTAAATGAAAATAAATAAAAAAATGAGAAATCATCGTCACGCAACTTTTACTCGCTGTGTTATCGATATTTTTTGGTGTATTATAACAAACTTCTGACTCAACAGCTGTATATGAAAATTAGGTCATTTAATAGCGTCATTTTGATTTCCCCAAGGAATAAGCATGTTAAATATTTGGTGTTTAAGAATCACTCAAATAAAAAACATTTTGGAAACACGAGCCTGAATTGACTTATTTTCCCATAATGCTCAACTTGAAATTTTCATTGTTATAAAACAATATATGGTTGTTTGACAGAATTCCTTTATCCTAAATAGGATCCACATGACATTCTATGTTTAAGGAGCAATAATTCAACTTTTAGCTTTTGGACTGTGATGGATAAGTTCTGAAGTTGGAGATGGCATAAAATTTCTGATCAGTGTACCCCTAGTGACAATTTCAAACAAACACAATTAAAAAATAACAAACGCCTTATTTTAACACAGTTCACATCGCCATCAAGTTAAAAACACACATGAGGGCTAACTTTATTTGAGGTACATCATTCCATTACGAATTAAACCTGAGTAATGGATATTTATTAATTCGCATCAGCTAACTTGAATAAGAGAAATCAATTATTTTCTGATAGAGAACATGGAAAATAATAAGAGAATCAAAGGGAATGATTTTGGGTGCAGGCTGTATAATTTCGTTGGCGGTGATTCTTTTTTTTTGACAATGGTCTTGGAGGTGTTCAAACCTGCACCGGATCATTTCTGAACGTACTTTAGGTCGACCGCGATTGCGACGTTGTCCACATGCAACTTCCCCATACATGGTCGCATTACGGCAAGGCACTTTTCTGTTTGCACAAATTCGGGTAATGCCAGTATGTCACTGGCTAAACATTCACCCTCATTCCCTCTGCTCTCTAGGGCTGCGGTACTAAAGTGGCATTGCCTCTCTGGGATGTCGGCGGTGAGATTGATCTAACAGTTTTCTAAATTTCAAAGATAATCCGTAATACCTGTATTGACAGTATAAAATTTGGGATGGTTAATGGACAGTGAGAATACGAAAAACGTTGTGAAGTTTTAAACAGTCCATTTCAACCAAGAGTGAAGACAATGCTAACTTACTCATTGTTAAAGGAGGTTAATTGTCCCCAAGGGACTGATAACGGTGTAACAAATACCATCCGAGGTGTTTTCACAACGAGAAACGCGAAATCAAATTCAAAGCACCTGCCCTTTAGATACAAATTATTTAAAAATCCAGACAACTATTCAATTGTTTTATAATTTCAATTTCACGAAAAACAAAAAGGCGAAGATTCAGTCAGTTCAAGATCGTAGAGAAGCTCAAAGAATTTCGGATAGATGTCAATCAAAGTGAACTAAATAAGCCCCAATACCCAAAATTAAAGATTTTATAAACCTTGCACCTTCTCAGGAACCACTAATATAATATACCAAGAATGAAATAAGAAATCATACAAGAAAGATAAACCCTGCTGATATATTCACTCCCAAAATGGTTGTTGAATAAAAGAATTGGTCGCGATCAACCAAACGCTTTTGACTCCCCAGAGATGTTAAGGGAATAGAATTACTGAAAATTATAACATAAAGGTTACGCCTGGAAGAAAATATAGCCTTTAATTACAAAGGTGTCCACAGTCCAAACACCCAAAGTATGGGAATAGCTGGAAGGATCAAACCTAATATAAATACTGTATTTTGAGAAGAAAAAAAAGTGAAAGTAACCCATAATTAATTATTAGATAAAGGAGAGCAGTTCGAAAAAAGAAACTGAAAAGACCAGTGTTTGATTGAGGAAAGACTTGGAGAATCCAAAAATCTTATGCAGTCAACAAGGAATAACATTAATACGTACAAAGGAAAAAATATACATCAAACAAGAAACATTCAAAAAAGTCCACTTTTATTGATGAAAAAATGAGAAAAGAAAATTATAAATAAACCGTGTTATTATCTATAATAATTATCCAGCTTGACACTGGGCTCCTCTGCCAGGATGGAAGTGTTCATCATCGTCATAATTGGATTCCTGATGCTCACGTCTGGATTCATTGATCACATAAGGTTCCAACTTAACCTCTGTGGCATCATTCGGAATTGACACACGGGGTGGTTTCGGTAACATGGCAACCAATTTACTAATGGAAGCGCTATCAATCCAATAAGGGTCAGGATATTTCACATTGAATTTAATTATCAGAAGACCCCTTTCGTATGGACTGCGCCTACGAGGCATTCCCTCGTCGTTAATGCTGCGAACAGAACCATCTGCAATAACATCGCCGGGATCTGAGTGAAGATGCAGGCTACGCTTATCAAGCGTTAAAATTGACCTGCTCATACCACCTAGAGCCTCAGCCAATGTAATATCAACCTCTCGAATAAGGTCATCGCCCTGTCTAACGTAATCTGGATGATTCTTCTCGGCGAAAACGAATACGAGGTCGCCTGTTTCGGCATCAGGCGCTTCGTCAGACATAGCTTCGAGCACAACCTTCTTACCGTTGACGTCGCCTTTACAGATTTCAACAGAAATAATTTTATCCTCAGAAACAACTCCCCG